>JBCFYV010002088.1:0-65000 GCA_039000515.1 Timema cristinae
TTTATTCAGGCCAATTATATATTTTTTTAGGCCTCTGTTGTTGGTTCCGCCCTAACAGAGTTCGTTATCTCAATGTTCTTTGGGGCGTGGAATATCAAAAGTTCAATTGAGGTAGAGATATATAAAAGACCCGATCTAGGAACGGCGCGGTTGGTCGTCGCCTTTTAGAGGGGTACTCATTGTTCGAGCGTGGTCTTTCCGTCCTGTCACCCTGCAACCTCACCAAGTTATCATATGTAAGTACCACACCACTAACTTTAATACATTGTTACCATCATTATGTAATTTCTTTTTGTATTGAATATACTGTAATACACATTGTTCCACTGACATCTTTTGACGCCCGCCTTGTCCCAACTCCCATCAGGATCGGATCCAACTAGTGTGGAACCCATGACATGCCTCGTGGATTAACCACGCTACCGTCTTCCGTACTAGTTGGACGCGTACGCAAGGGTCGCATGACAGGTTCAAAATAGGTGCAAGACGGTGGTATATTTAAATTTAAATTTTGAGGTGGTGGTGAGCCAACTTAAGTGATCTGCAACATTACATGAGTATCCCTGCAGATAACAATCACTATTTCGTATTCTCTGTTGACAGCTTCACATGACTGCAAAATCAGCCTGGTATCAGCCTTTTCATGGTTTCCTCTAAGTATGGCATCTTGTCACCTTATTGATTTGGCGTGTGTGGCATAAAAGAATCCACCTCTTGTTACCAACTCGTATTATAGTAATAGAACCTTCCCTTTTTGCTTTATAAACTCTGATAGTAAGAGGGCAAGATCGGGCTTATTTTCATTTAATGCAATGAATTGTGCAAAAACTTCTGGAAGTGATACATTCTCTCCACCAATGATCTTGCGAATTGGCTTCATCTCTCTTAAACTGTTTAACCTTGTTCCTGCTATGATAGTCTCCTCCCCTAAGTAACGATCGAAAACTAGGCTAACTCTTGTTGTATGCTCTGCAAAGTAATGTGTCACGTATTGCATAAACACATGGTCGTAGTCGCCAATGGTGAGACATTTATCAGGCTTTCCAAGAGCCTGAATAACTGCATGTCCATCAATCTTCACATATATTTTCATGTCAGAAGCGGGAAATTCCAAGTATGTGGGAAGTCCAGTCATCAAAATAGTGGTAAGTTCTGATTTTGGTGTTGCGTTCATCTTACCTCCTGGCTTAGCTGATAAGAATGGGATTGGAGACAGTTTATGATTTAATATATTAACCATTTAAACATTTTGACCGGCAGTTACATCACTAAGCAGTCGCTGAAGTAATTTTATTTCTGCTTTAATATTTTTCTGTTTTGTTAGTAAGTACTGTTTTGTAGAGATCAGCAAAGGTTTTCGATTTGTTCTTTTAAAGTTCGGTATGAAACCCAAAAAGTTTCCTTTATAAGTCTTTCATTAACATTGGCAACAACTTTCTGTTTTCCACGTTCTTGAGCTGTTGATCACGAATCACTTCACTTGATGCAGTATCCCTGTTTGCTATTGATAACAGAGGAAAGTCATTATCTGAATGAATATCACTATCATCTCCGTCAGCCACGGCACTGTTCTGTCCTGTCCAAGAATATTAAATAATGGACACTAGATTCATGGCTATGATTATATCAATTCTAATTTGATACAAGTATTAAACACAAGGGAAAACCCAGAAACGATAAAATCAAAAGTTACCACTAATCGGATTGCTAAGCTAGCTTGACTCTGCATTGGAAAATGTTTTTGAGGTGTGTCATTTGGCTATATATTTACAAATAATATGACAATTAAGATATTAATTAACAGGTTTCCATACATCTACATTGTATTTAATTCAGTTTCATTGTATAGATTTAATAATTCTACAATGCATCCATAAAAAACTCAAAATTACCCATTTTGAACATATTTGACCCTATTAATCTTGAAATTAACCTTTGAATTCATAATCAAAGGTGGCATCCACTCACATCATTTTACAATTTGTATGTGTTATTGTTATTTCATGGATGACTGCTATTAACAGAAAATACGGTGAATATTAATTTAATTAGGTGGCTGGCTTACTATTATCATGAGCATGATTTTTAAATGAAAAAGTACTAACTAAAAACAAAAAAAATCAATGACTTGTGAAAAACTTTCATTTATAAGTGTAATAATTTTACTCGCCTACATACCATTTGAAAAAAATACATATATAATTAAATAATTAATATTCTTATAGGAGAATAATATTAATTTTATAACACTCCTATTTGACAACTTATATCATTCTTGAAGATAGGTAATGCTTATGGAACACAATAAAGTTACATAAAAGCTCACAACAGAGTGTGATGAAACTAAGGATCAATCCTCCAATAAGGATATAAAATGAAGTCTGAACATGACCGAGGGTCAAAGGTTTCCTTTCTTTTGTCTTGATCCTATTACTTGCTGATAGGGTGAGCTCATATTCGTCATCGTGAATCCACTTTTCTATTAGTCCAGAGTCATACATTCTTCGAAGGTGTAAATCGCCTTTATCTTGAAAAGGAGAAACATCTGGGTAATGTGCAACAAGACAAACTGAAAAAGGACACTCCTCCATGATGTGCATTAGAGGATAACCATCTTCATAGTAGTCGTTTAGTTTGATATAAAACTGGATAAAAATTGATGAATCAACATAAGCCGTGTCTCTATTAAATGCTACTCTGTCTAGTGCACTTTTTATATCATGTGTTATGGAAGTTTTTTGTACAAACATTTTTGAAACTGCATCATTAAAATCTAAACTATCCAAAAAAATATCTTTTATGCCCTCTATACCATCCATATGTGGTGCTGATATTAAGAGTCCTGAATCGTTCAACTGTTCCATTGTATCGATATCAGGGTAAAAATGAGGAGTAGTCAAGTAACTAGTTAAACTTCCTTTATATGTGCTCACCAATAACAAACTTAACAACAAACAACACATGATAAAGAATCTGTGTGATGATGAAACTGATGTAAATAATGTTGCACCACTCGCAAAGATTCTAAAGGTTTCTAACAAAGTTTCAGTTTCGAATAAAGAGTTATGTCTAAATATTTTCCAGCACATTGCAATAATTGGTACAGTACCAATAGCAAGAGCCCAAATATTCTTGTTGAAAGGCAAAATTACGTTCAAATATTGTGGAAAACGATTTGCCTTGGGCACAAGTAATTTGAAACAACTATTTTTAATAGAAATTGATGATTTGAATATATTTTTTGAGTGTTTTAGAAACATATTTCCATATATATCCGGTTGCATGTCCTTACTAAGCGAGTGTTCTTCATCCTGAGAATTATAAAAGTCGTCGGTTTTAGGAGTCTTCTTGATCGTAACCAGTGTCGCGTTCATATACTCAATAAACGTTTTCATACCCATATATTCGCCTTTTGTTTTACCTAATTTCAAACCAAGCACAGTTCTTCCTTCAGTGATTTTTATTTCATATCCATAAATATCTTTTAATTTATCTGAAAAAATATTTAGATTTTCTTTTTCCTTCAACATTGTAAATGATTCTAAAATTGATTGTTTGTACGCAAATTGGTTGAAAAGCAACGCCGTTGGGGTTGTTTGGTAGGCAATTTCAGCATTGTTTTCATGTCCATTTAAGGAAACGGGAGTAAAATAAATCATAACAAAATTCAAAATATTATACTCATCCCATGTCCTATAACAGTCTCTTTTAAATATTTGAATTTGGTATTGATCTTGTGAAGAAGTTACCAATATAAACGGTGCTCTTGGGTTACCAAGGGAAGTTTTCCTAAATTGTGTAATATATGCCCAAAAACTCGAATCACTTAACCCAAAGAACCAAAATACAACACTCGGTACCCCTATGGTACCATCTAACAGATGTTTGTAGTTAAATATTTTTTCAATTTCCAAAGCATAGTTCTTATTCATGTGTAGGGTTAGAGTAGGAAAATATTCCAACATGTGCACTTGCCTGAACACTTCTTCTGAAAGATGGGAAGAGTTTTCTTGTAGAATGATGGTGGCCAGGGGCCGAGGCCTATTCCCTCGACTAACGTCTATGATGGAATGAATTATTTTAAGGAAATCTTTACTAAAACCGACAGGTTTAACTAAAATATCAATTTCAGTTTTTATGTTTCTTGTGAAGTACAAAGATAAAAATTGTCGTTATTACCACATATTCTATTAAGTGGTAATTTAACAATCAAAATTTGAAAATATAAAACTATACTTGGTTTTTATTGGGTAAACTACCAATAACAATAGTTAACTGTCCAAAGGTAGATTTTTTTAAACTCCCAGTCGTATATATTACAATAATATTAGTTTATTTATTTAAATATTTCTTTGGTAGTGTTTTGGTAAGTGCTTATAAACCCTAAGCTTACGAACCAACCACATAGTCACAGTTGGTGTTGTATCAGCAATATTATAACTTCACATACACTAAATACATTATATTCAGTTTCAAGTATACATGCAAACTTATTATTATATTGAGATCAATGATGCACTTTCTGATTTTAAAAATAATTGTCCACTTTGTTATAACTTAGCTTTTACCAAAGTGTAGTTCTATCTACAACAATTAATAGGCAGACAATATATCAGAGTATACTTCAATTTATACTGCTGATATAGATAAAAGTATGGTAACTATTCTGAATCATTATTTCCAGCAGTATCCATTACTTGTGAGTACAAATCTATTTTCTGATTACTTTCATTTTAATACGTTAGATTCTGACTAAGTAGATACTCAATTTTAGAAAGACTAGTTAGTGAACACAACCTTTATGTGATATAGTTTGAACATTTCATCATAGTAGGCCTACTTTAGATTTTATATAAGTAAGCCTGCCCTAGTTAGTTATGTGTCAAATTTGAAAATAAACTTATCCTTCCAGGCCACCAAAATAAATATAAATTTCATAATATTTGACAAGATAAAATAAGTTTGTATTAACACAACAACAACAAGAGTAGAAAAAACCTCATTCCACAGTCAAATAAACTATTTAAAAAACTATTGTTAAATATTCAAGATTTTAATTCTTTGAATTTATGAGTAAAACGTTCTGAAAGTAATTCAAATCTGAAGACCGTCTCTGACTGTATGTATACATGAATAGCTCAATCTAGTATTTTTTGAACCAATATTGTATAACGACTAATTTCGAGAGGGTTCAATCAAAATTGCTTAAAATCATTAACTTGGAAGTGATTCAAATAATGATGTATAACAGACTAGACTTTTTTTTTTTCTCTGTTTAAAGTGGATTTAACTGTAGAACTATTATTTAATTATATTTTATTTATAGCAGATTTTTTGAAAACTTTGTTAACTAATATTTACTTTTGAGAAAGTGTGTACGATTATGTAGTACCATATTTCTATTCTATTTCAGCCTACTATTTTTTGTTCAAGATTGTTTACATTTTATAAAGATGAATAGTTTTGGTTTTGTTTTGAGCTATAAAAGTTATAAACAAATTATTTTTTCATTTATTAATGGTAGCGTGTTTTATTTCAGACCATCGTGTTTAAAAAATCAGTCATTTGACACTTTTTCCAAAACAAGGTGCTTGGAGAGAGATTTGTGAAACGTTCTGGAATTACGGGTCCCTACGTTGTGCGCCAATTATGTTGTTCTGATATTTTACTGCCGCGATGGACGCCAATTGAAGAATTATAATTAATAAACATTTATTCTTTTGACATGTTTTTTATTTCTGAATCTGTTTATTTAATGAGAAAATAGATCATGTAGTTGAAATATATACGCGGCCTATTGTATGAGCCCGGATAGGTGTTGCTGGACCCCAAGTGAATTCTGTCAGTTTTGGACACCAACTACCTTTACGTTGCACCATTCTTTGTATATATCCGTTGCTAATGGAAGCTTCAAGAAGGTTTAGTTTAGAAAAACAAAATACAAGACAAAAACATCTCTGTTTCACTAGAAGCTTCGAGAGCCGGAAAATGACTCAAGTTACATTTAAAAATCTCTCTTCGAACCTTCGAGAAGAGGAAGTTATTATTTGAAATATATATACAGTCAAAATGACTTGACTGGTGTCACGTGCGTGACGTCACTGTCCAGTGGCTTTTGCCTTCTTAGAAGAAGAAGTGCTTTAAGCGCCATTTAATATACTACATAATTTAAATGAAATTAAATACGTTTATAAAATTAGGACGATATTATTGTCAATGCTTTCACATACTTTTCAGGGGCAAATCAATTACATTACATTTGGTACAAAAAGTGATGAGGATACTGCGTTGTGAAGGAGGTTACTTAACGATGAGTTACATAGCATATATTATCCGAACAATGTGTTGTGATATATTTATATATAATATATATATATATATATATATATATCTATATCACAAGACATTGTTCGGATAATAAAGTCTCGTAGATTATGTTTGAACAAGATTGAAAACGCTACGGAATATTCATAGTATTTATTATTAAATCTAAACAACACATAGGCCTACACTAATAAGATAAATCAAATTAACTAAGACCAAACAAGTCACAGAAATAAATAATAAGAGTAATAGTCCAGTTCTTGAAGAGAGGAGCCCTTAGGATTAATGTGTATGGAAGTTTATTTATGAAATTACAATTCTGGACCTTATAGTGGTTACAAAAAGTCAAAGTAGCTTTTTTGAATCCGGATACTTTCCAAGATGGCGGCCATTTTGTGTAGACCCTCTTATTTTAGTAACCAATAATCCGATTTAATAATTTATTTTTTATATTAAAGTTAATAAAATCGTCTTTGAGTCATCTAATTATGATTTTCTCGATATTTCCTCTTGGTGTAGTTGAATTTGTCTATTTTTGACCAAGATTTTACTTTTATTGACAATTGAACACGATTTGTAGCTGGAATAGCGGAAAAAAAAACTATAATGAATATTTCTGGAAATTTAATTTATTAATATTATTAATACTCTAAATTCACTCTCGGCTTAAATTATCTTAAATATTTTCAAAATTATCGTTTCAGATTCTATAGATATTAAACTTATTAATTTTTGTCATGGAATTCGTGTAAAATGGACTTAGTATTTTAGGACTCTTAAGTTCATGGTAAAAGATAAAATCGGTTAAAGTTAGAGTAAAACCGTATTTTCAACTTTGATAATCATGTACATTTAACACTTAGTAAATACAGTATATAAAATTATTCAACCCGTTAATATGTAGCCCCACAAATACGAAAGATACAAGAAATAATTTGTTTTAGGAACTATAATTTTATTCTTTTACTGAAAAACAAAGTGATCAAGGTTGATTTACTCTTCTCTAATGACCTTTGGGCTGATTTTTTCTTAACTTCTTTTCTTATTGTTGAAACACCTTCTAGCAAAGCCTGTGCTATTTCCACTTCTTCCAAACTTCTGTGCTGAAGAACTTTTTTAACCTTTCATTTGCTTCAGAGAAAAGTTTATCAGCTGCTTCGCATTTTCTTTCTTCTTCCTTTCATTTTAGTTTTAATTTCTCTTCTCAATCCTGGATAATTTTGCTTTCTTTAATCAGTTTTGTTTGGATTTCTTCTCCTGCAGCTTTGTTTTTCTTCTCTTCAGATTTTTATGCATTTCTAAAGCTTTATGCTTCTTTTCTTCTTCAAGGTATCTGTTATAGTGTTTATATGTGCTCAGTGGCAGATTTACACATTTTGGCACAACTATAATATGTGCCGCCCCTTTCCCCCCCACCACCCCAATTCTTTTTTCAGGTGGTTTAGGAGGTTTCGTTGGAAAGAGGTCTTGTTGGTTGGGGGGGGGGGGGCTAGTTAGTATTCGAGAAAAGAGTTCAACGAAAGAAAATCTGGCATGTATATGCCCTACAGTAGCTTGAATTAACATTATGAAGGGTATACTCACGTCAGTTACAAAGTAATTTCAAAGTACAGTTATTTAAAAAGAAATATTGTCATTTTGACTTTAACTTGAACTATTTCAATAATATTAGTCAATAATTTTTAAACTTAATTATTAAAAACAAAATATTAAAATTAAAATAATGCTATCCAAAATGTGCCACCGCCCGTGGCCATATAGTGTAAATTCGCTTCTGTATGCGCTTTGCGCTGAGCTCAACATATCCCTTGTGATCAGAGCACACTCAGGTTTGTTGTTGTAAAGTTTTAGAGCATCCTTGACTGTAAAAATTGCATCAAGAGTCCTTTCACACATCAAGGCTTTTTCATCTGTTAGAATTCAACCAGAACTAGAAAACTTCACAGTTATAATAAAAATATATCAGCTCTATTCAACAATGATTAAATAAAGAAAGCATTGAATGGAGTAAACATTGCAAGATCCCCCAGTTTAACATCATTGGGGAAATTTTAGGATTTATTAAAAAGTACAAAAATTAATTAGATTTTTGATGGTAAAGAAAAACATTAATCAAAGGCAATTCTTCTTATTCAAACAAATAAATAATATTACTTGATAATTTTTTCTAATAAAAATTACTAAGAATAAAATATAAGAACAAGATGTACGAGTTAAAATATTTTATTATGAGTGATGTTTATAGTTTTTAATTTTGGAAGATATACAATCACCCTTTATTATAAATAGAGATGATATGATAAATACAGAAATTAGTTTTAAGTGAAATATTATTATTGTGAATTAAAGAGGAAGATTTTGGAAAAAAATGCTCAATAATAATAATTATTTTATTTGCACTCACTTTAATCTTCATATAGCAGACTTCACATCATAAACCATGGCATAAAAACAAAGAATGATATAGAAACCTAAATAAAAAAAAACATTAAGAACAGTAATAACTTTTTAAAGAAGATACATATCTATCTTATTAAAAAAGTTATAAAAATTACTTTTTTCTAAATAAGTGACTAAAAGTGACTTAAAAAAGTGACTAAAAGTGACTTAAAAAAGTGACTAAAAGTGACTAATCGGGTTTTGCACTATCTCAGATGTATAGGACGTATTTTGTACCCTAAATTAAAATATATGTATAAGAAACATGTAAATTGAATGTAAGAGAGACCAGGAAAGTGGAAGCTATGGGAATGAACTTTGTGAGGAGTGTGTTATCTATCACGAGAAGAAACAGGAACATAAACGAAGTAATTTCGGAAAGAGTGGAAATAGAGGGAGTACATGAGATAATAGAAGAAGCAAGGCTGGTATGGTATGGTCAAGTAATAAGGATAGAAAAGAAAATCCAAAGGAGAATACTGGAGATAAAGTATGCAGGGAAGATATTGCGAGGGAGACCAATTAAGAGATGGGAGGAGTAGTTAACAAAAATTATGCAAATGAAAGAAGAATGGAAGCAACTATAAGAGAAAGAATGGTTGAAGAAAAGATATAGAAGGTATAGAAGTTTAAGGTAGAGGCAGTTTATTAAACTGACCTGACCAGAGACTGTATACAGTTGATGATCATAATGATGATGACAACTACATTTAAACTACACACTTACTTTATCATTTGTGTGTAATAAAAGGCATATAATAGGCAAAGTCCAAAGATACGATCAGCATAGCAATTTGGTGGGAAGAGAAATGACTTGGCGATTATTAATGTCTCTTCTGTGAATTCCAACACTTCTGCAAATGATTGGCGACCACTGCAAAAGTAAAATAAAACAAGTCAATTTCAAGATTTAAATAAATAATAGGAATGCAATGTATATTATTGTGCTCTATAGAAAAAACAATAAATAGCTTGGTCATTGTTAAAAAAATAACTATTATTCTCACATTTAAATTATAGAGTTGAGCCTCACTTGGCTTCCAAAAATCTCTTTTTGGTCATTGCTATTCTATGAATAATGGTTTTCTAAGTTTGCATGCTTTGTTCTGGTCTTATTTATTGAATCAATTCACATATACTTTTTTTTTTTTTGCCAGTGCATGTGTTTGGAAAGATGGGGGAGAGTTTAATATAGATGCACAGTAATTTTGGGATTATTTCCCTAAGTAACTCACCACACTATATGAGGCATCTTTACCTCTCGCCAAACTCTTGAAAACGTGACAAAACGCAAATTACCACACGCCTCAAATTTTTCCTTCAGGTGGATAACATCTTCCATCACCCCGTCTACAATATTAAAATCTTCCATTGTTTACACTAAAACAATACATTTCCATTTTGAGATTTAATTAATTTTTTAAAACAATTTATTTAAATATAAAATAATCTATTTGATTTTATAATACATAATAAATATAATTATATATTGCCTTTTGTTGAGTGAAATAAATGATTTTAAGAATTTGACAAATTTTTATGATGATAACCCTTGATCAGTATAGCCCAACTGGCAGCCGGCGGGCCAAATAAACTTTTAATTTGGCAATAAAATCTCAAAGATTTTACCAACCAGAAATCAAATTTATATAAGTATTTAAAATAATAGTTGTTTGTTAAGTGTTGTTTTTGGCCCATATCCAGTTGGTGGGCTTACTAAATATATATGTTTAGCCAGCGGCGCAAATTGATATTCGGATTTTACCCTTGTTATGAAAAACGTTGAACCACCCTGGCCTAGATGGTCACAGGACTCATATTCCTTTATTCACCTTGAATAAATTTAATACAACACGCTTCAGTGGTCACATGGTCTAAGGTGCTACTCTCGAATAGATTAGACTAACGATTACAGGGATATCAAGGATACAATTCCAGTCAGGTGTACTGAGATTGGTTATTCAAAACTTGTTTTACACTATCCCTTCACACAAATGCAGGTACAATTCCTCTAATTATAACCTTAATAATCCCTAAATTCATTAAAGTAATTAGTATATAAGCACATAGCCTGAACGGGTAGTAAGACGCAGTACTAAAAAAAATTAATGCAGATTAAAAATGACCATCATATGTGCTAAATATATTCTTAAAAGTATTTCAAAATTGGAGAATGTTGCTCTAAAATTTTGTTAATTGTGTATTTCATAGAAGAACATGTAGGTACGTTGAAAGAGTCTTTGTAGTTTTGTTTCATGTCCCCCACTAATGAGCTGCAAACTGTATTAATGCATTCCTTGAGGATGGTTTTAGATAATATTTATTTTAGGTATGTACTATATTGTTCTTGCAACTTTTGTCAACATCTCTGAGTTCAGTCCTGAGGTGAGTGGCCGTGTCTCTGACAAACCGAGACAGGTGGTAAAATAGTTGACGTTCCATTACAAAACATTTTATACTGTGAGGGTATTTAAAGATAGGAAGTGATAGTAGAAAAGAAAAACTTCACAAGTGTATGGCTGAATAAGAGAACGGACGTAAGTCAGGGAGGAGGGAAATATTTTTGTAGCTGCAGAAATGTCTCTATGTTACCTTGTGATTAAAACCTAGCACAGTAATTGAACATGCAACAACAACAAAAAAACTGTAGGCTTGGGATAGTATTCGTCTTAAAATAGACCTGAGCATATAAGATTGTTTTAGAAAAATATCAACACTTTAATGATTTTTTTTACAAACATATTGATAAGGAGAATTAATTAATGTGTGAATAATTTTTTTTAACAAAATGAAATAAAATAAGATCAGCTCACTTAATTCACAGAATATTTTCCACTGCAACTGAAACCTTTATCTTAAACTGTACAAAATTATCGGGGGTCCAACCAAACTATATTTTAAAATCTATTGTCATCTCCAATTATTCCAGCTACTATAAAATGGTCTTGCAAAACAGACAAATAATGGTCTCTCCTTATTATCAATTTGACTTAGGTTAAAATAAAAAAAGTTATATAATATCTGTAGTTAATATATAATATACTATATATGTTAATTATCTATACATAATATTGTATATGCTATAGCCTGTATGCACCAAAAAAATAAGAGCTTATTTTATTGATATAAAAATATTATAATTATATATATGCTATATAATTTTATTAGTTTAAATGTGTCCAAAGTCATTGTTCTGGACAGTCCAAGCACACATTTTTTCATTATAATATTAAATTAACCCAAGCAATAATGAAAATATAATAAATAACCAAGTGGCATATTTAATATTTACTTTAGGATAAACAAATTCTTATTTATGATCTTTGGTTATTGAATAACATGAATAATATGAAAAATGATCCTAAATAACTGTCTTCAAGACAATAATAATTTAATCATACTGGCCTAAGCACTAGCACTTGTACAGGAGTGTGCAAATTAATTGACCCAAGTTGACATTTTCATTAAATTGTCATATTACCATTGGTTGTTGGTTTAATCCATTTTTAACTGTTTTCACATAATTTTTGGAGACAGCTTGAACACAAACCGGTTTTGACTATTTCTATACAAGAGAAAAATTTTTACTTGCAGTTGAATGCTGGAGTTAGTGACAAATGTATGGTGATTTCTGCTCTTTTCTAGTATCTTTGTGATGTGAGTAAAAATGGACATTGTTCCCAAAAAAAGGGCCAAGATTGTGGATTATACTAAGCACACTTTTATGACTTGAGAGATATTACCTTTGCTGTTGGTGTAGGAAAATATAGTGTTTCCAGAATCATAAATTCACATAAAAATTCGGGATCATTTTCTTCAAAAAGAAAAGGCAAATGTGGGAGAACATTAAAAAGTCGAAGAGATGAGAAAAATTCTATTAAAAATAGTAAAAATAACCCACACAAGACAAGTAAGGGCCTTCAGAGAGATTTATTAGCTACTGGTAGTGACAATGATTCATCAATAGTATGGCGTAGGCTTCTTGAAGCTGGGAAGAAGACTAGAAAGTCAATAAAAATGGAGTTATTGATATCTGCTATGAGGAAGACACATTTGGCATGGGCTAAAAATACAAATCTTGGAGTGTGGCTGGAGAAAGATAGTTTTTTATGATGAATACTTTTTTTTTGACCAAGGATAAAAGCTGACCATTTTTAGAAGTAATGATGAACCAATCAGAAAAAGACATCTTCAACAGACTGTGAAGCACCCTCCAAAAATTATGTTTTGGGGTTATTTTATATCAAGTGGATCTGGGAGCTTACTTCCAATTGAAGGGATGAAGTCATCAAAATATATCGAAATTAAACAATGGTGAATTGTATTAGTTATATCCATAGTGATATAGTAAGGAGAATTATATATAGTAATTAATTATCTAAGGAACACCCAAAACCAGTACAAAGGATTAATTCTAAATGAATATATGTAAAATTGAAATGAAATAAAAGGAAAAAATGAAGATAGAAAATTTAATTAGCAAAAGACAACTGGGATTATCATAGTTAAGTGGATGTATAAATCAATCTGAATAAATATATATTACATTATTTAAAAGAAAATTACTGAATATAATAATGTAAAACCATTATCAAGAAACCCTAACCTTGAAATTCATTAAATTAAAAGCTCAGGTAAAATACGAACAAGATATATGATAGGTTAAAATACAAAAAGCATATTAAAAATTAGACAATAATAAGATAAAAATCATGCTTCAAGGTTACATGTCAAAAAGTTAAACATTATTAAGTAAGATAATGATTAAGTAAACCAGTTAAATTAAGTTACAAGTAGATTATTACATATCCAGAGTTGTCAAGAATAAGAATTAAATTACAATATGGTAGTAACAGGGAAATTAAGTTAAGAGTTGAAAATATAAGCTAGAGACAAAATTCCAAGGTGAGGCCTAGAACAGTCTATTTATGTATAATATGAAAATTGATAGAAAAAATTGATTAAATATAAGTGTTCCTTAGCTGGTTTTAATTCCTCTCCTTAAGCCTTGGATGCCAGAGGGCCGGTAGACTGACTGCATGTTTCGACGTACAAACTCCATCATCAGGTCTCTAAATAAGGGTTAGATGTTGTCCCTGTAACCCCACAAGTGCAATAGTTTGAATAAGTAATAAGTAATTTAATGAATTTAAAGGGTAGGGTTTCTTGATAATGGTTTTACATTATTATATTCAGTAATTTTCTTTTAAATAATGTAATATATATTTATTCAGATTGTTTTATAGATCCATTCAACTATGATAATCCCAGTTGTCTTTTGATAATTAAATTTTCTATCTTCATTTTTTCCTTTTATTTCATTTCAATTATATATATATTCATTTAGAATTAATCCTTTGTACTGGTTTTGGGTGTTCCTTAGATAATTAATTTGTAAATGGTGAATTGTGCCATTAATGCAGACCTTTGCTGAGTTATGGCACATTCCAGCATGATCTTGCATCATGTTACAACTCAAAATCAGTCATGAAATTCATGCAGGAAAACAAAATATATGTCCTTAATTGGCTTGGAAACTCTCCGAACTTAAGCCTGTTTGAGAATTTGTGGAGTATTCTCAAAAAATGACTTGATAAAATGGACTGTTCAACAAATGAACGCTTAATAAGTACCAAGTAGAGTAATTAATAACAATGTGGTTTCATGATGAGCAAGTGAAAAATATTTTTATAGACTGGTGGAGTCATTCCTAAACGTGTTCAAGAATTTGCAGCTAAAGTAGTTTCATATTTCATACTAACATCAAGTAAAATGACTGTAAGTAAAATTGTTTATAAAAAAACATACATAGGCTTACGTGTGAAATTTTAACCCAATTAATGTGTACACTAGTGTAGGCCTATTACTATCAGAATCGCAGACACCAACAGCTGACCTATTGTTGAAGTGTGCTGCCATCTAGCATTGCACCAGAAAATGAAATTCAAGAGGCCAAGACACAAAGTAAGCCTATACAACAGATCCACTGCCTCGAGGGAGGCTCGGGAGAGTTTGAGTCCTTCAACAAAGTATCGCTAGATACCATCAAGGTAACAAGTATGACCGACCCATATAATAATAAACGTAAAATAAACTTATGTACTAAGTTCAAACAAAACATGTATTAGGGAAACAATAATATGAAATAAAAGAATATATTTTAAAGCTGTGTTGATTCTGATTGATGTACCTAATTTAGTTTTTCGCGTTAAATAACCCTGCCTATTATTTATCATTTAAATATAAATCTAAGTATACATTCTTAATTCACTCATGTTTCCTTCTTTAAGAGTTCCTTCTCTATTAAAAAGACAAACTATTTTGTAATTTAAATGTAATTTCAGGTGTCGGTTTAATCCATTTATGATTCTGAATCTGGACCTTAGAACTCGTAGCAAACTATTTCTTCATAAAGGTACTTTTCATGGTTATTTATAAACCTCCCATATTTGCTTAATTGAGAGCTTTTATATAATAAAATTTAAATACCTTTTTACCATTTTGTGTTTAAATTCCTTTGACGTTTTATGGCAGTAAATTTCTAAAATGTTTATATGGTATTTTGATCTGATCAATAAAATATATAGAATAAATTGTACCTCCAGGGCGACAAATGAATTTTTTTTTTTTTAGTATTTTTATGTTTTTACCTACTACGGTTGACTTTCGAGAGCCCCTCGGGGCTGGTGTTTGTCTTATCAGTTTATTATTCAATGTTTATACATGTTAAAATGTCAGAATAAGTGTGACAAAAATAAATGTCCTAACAAATAAACAAACAAACATAAAATGTATATTTCTTATAATGCTAAAATTTTAAGTAATCATATATTTATGTATACCAATTTTATACTATAATATATTTGAATAAACACAATTTTAAAATCGGGATATTTTTTCTTTATGTTGGCTATAAGTACATAATATAATTTTTCACGTTTGTTTTAATTATAATTATTTATACTTTAATTTCCTATGTGCTCGAGCCTTGTAGGAATAACCAATATACATAATCGATAAAGTTTATCAGCTATCCATGAATATTATAATGTATAATAACCATAATAACCGCAACACCAATTCAATTTCCATATCATTATCAACCGATTGCAGCCTGTGGCTGGGTTAATTTAATAGAATGCCTCAATCTTCTTGTATGCTTCCAACATTATTCCTCCTTTAAATGCTTCCGTTACTATTCTCTCAGTTGCACACTTTTTGTTGTCTTCCCCTCCCATATAAACATAATATTTTAACTTAAAGCCTTATTTAATAAAAAATAATATTGATAAAAATATTAATGAAAATACTATTATTAGTAGTAAATATATCAATAATGACAATAATAATAATAATAATAATAATAATAATAATAATAATAATTATTATTATTATTATTATTATTATTATTATTATTATTATTATTATTATTGTTGTTGTTGTTGTTGTTGTTATTATTATTATTATTCTAATAATATATTAAAATGCTACAGTTGAGAATACTACTACTAATATTAATGTCAGTAGCATTTTGAAATGATTGTAAGATCAATTAGTAATACGGTTTATTTTAATCGTAGATATAAATATAAATTAATTCATGAATATAAGGATTTTTCCAACTACAGTACTAAATAGATTCAACCACTTAATAAAAGGAGTTTCATTCAAATCTGATTCAAACTATATATTTTCATTGTTTATTTAAATCAGTTAAGATAACTGTGAATAAATTATTATGTTAAAACTATGTTGAAATCAGATTTACGATATCCTCTGCAGCCGGACAAAGGTATATAAATTTATATCATTGGTAGTGGTGCCATATGTGATTTAAATAATGTACTATTGTATAGCTAAAAGTAAATACCTATTTGCATGTTATGTTCTCTTAATACATAATAGAATATTTTGTCAGTTTCCGAGAAATATGAGTAAGTAGACTTGACAGAAGAGCTATTATAATTTCGTTAATATCGATAGTAGGTCAACCGCGAAAACGCGTTTAGTCGTAAACATCGATACAAAATACCTCTTTGCATGCTATGTTCTCCTAATACATAATCGAATGTTTTAGTTTTAAATTATGTTTTCCGCGTTTGACCTGGTATCGATGTTTACGAGTAAACGCGTTTTCGCGGTTGACCTGTTAACGTAATTTTTATTATGACCAAGCCGATACCAGAGCTCGGTTTGATAACGCTTTCCTTGACTAGACTAAAGAGTAAGAGTCTAGAATTTGTGAGCCAATTTCAAAACAACATATATTACTTCTTATGTTAGATTTTTTCATTCAACGAGTATAATAAAATTTGTGGATTTTTTATGTTTGACATGTTGTGTAAATAAATGCTAGTCGAAATAAGGACAAATCTAAATAAGAATAAAATTAAAAAGCTCATTTTCCGTCGATCTGTGGTACATGTAATAGGATTATATAAATTTTCCTTCCAGCAGCTGTTTACTCCACCCACCCGCCATTTTTGTTAACATCTCAAACTCGTTTTCGCACTCCACCTTGGACGAAAACACTCGATACCAAGACCAAGTGAATCGCGAAAACTCACCTTATGTTGTAATAAGTATTTTTCTTAGTGTATTTAACTTGAACTAATTTTTGGTCATTTTATTTTTAGCACCTTGTTTTTTTTCCGCATATTTACTAATTACGCTAATGCATGAAGGAAGTTTATTTATTTATTTATTCAGTGTTTACAGGCCCGGTATCTTACAATCTTTAAATCCGGGCCGTTTTTTCCACAACTTTTACTTAATTTACACAATTTTAATATGAATTTCCTTTTTATCATTACAACACATATTTTGGCTCTTAACTTAAATGAAATTCAACTACCCTTATCTCAATTTGATCCACCCCGGGTATATTACGCCTCCGGTACCCTCCCCCGCTAGGCCCTTCACAATGCTCGGGATTTCACTCCCGAGTCCGCCAAGCGCTCAGCAGAGGTGGGCATCCCCATAATAACCACCTGGGGAGGCGCCCTATCAGAGTTGGTGCCCCGCCTACTTTCTACCCTTGGCAGCTGAATTTCCTAATCTACCCCCTATCTAGTTCCCCCGTCCCTAATTATATATATTAACTACTAACTAAGCTAAGCTAAAATACTAAACTATTCTATTCCCATTACTGCCGGGGAACACCATCACCCAGAGGGCTGCAGGGCAGCCGCCTTTCTCCATCTTGACTCTGAGGGCCCATCAACCACAACCCACCTCTCTTGTTTCCAAGGTGGTGGGTCATACGGTGCAGGGAACCCCTCAGAGTTCATAATCATTCCACTAACTTTTGTTCATACGACTGGAAAACTGTCTTCTGGATCTCAAGGGCATCCCCCGTGTTCCTTCAGACACTCAGTCGTACTGGAATCCAGTTCCCAGGGCTCGCGCTTGCTCCTCCCAGCACATACACATTTATTTTTTTTTCCCGGCAAGGATTGTTACCACTTATCCCCTTTTAACAATCCTTTTTTGCATGAAGGAAGTGTAAGATTGAATCTAGATGAAGAGTACTCGCATTTATGTGAAAAAAGAGTGAAAAACAATTTGGGTGGGGGCACCCTCAGTACACCCCACCGGGATTTGAACCCTGATCTTCCCGTCATAGGCAGTGTGAAAGTGACCCCTTTGACCAGCAATCGGCAACTTATGGTTCATGGACCAGAGCCGGCACACCATCCGATTGTAATAGCCCGATGAAATTAAGTAAACAAATAATAGAATTAATAAAAATGACTAAAAACTATAAGGTTGAAAATTAATGCTCGATTTTTTTCAAGCCTAATACTTATTTGTTTTTAAACCCATAATGTCCACAAAGTAGTGACTAAGGTCATACAGCGAAGTGGGTTGGATAGGCAATGTTAAATCAAAAGTAACCAAGTCAGGTAGGAGGAGTTTTGTTTTATAACAAGTCCTGTACCGACTTAAAAGAATAATAAAATACCAAATAGACCTAAACATTCGTTTATTAAATTCAATCATGCCAGAGTTAATCTTTCCACTTTCATAGTGATCAAGTTCGTTGGAGAAAAAGAAAATCGTTTGAAAAGTTGTGAAGAAACAACACATGGTTTCTTCGTATGAGTCTACTTCTTTAAATAATCGTATATAAAGAAAAAAAGAGAGAGAGAGAGAGATCGACATACCCCCGAAGCCCGTTCTGCCGTGTGTGAAAGCCGACTCTACTATATGCGACTAAGATAGACAGGCGATGGGTAGTGTTGTGAAAATTATCAATACTATACCTAATTATATATTTATACAAATTCGGTTAACTATTTAAATTAGTATAAATATCTAGTCACAATTATATTAACCAGCAATAACGATATTAGATTGGAAATTAGGAGAAGAATAAATTACTAGGTCAGTAAGATGTCTCCCCTGCTGTCAAGGAATGTATAACTCAGAATAAGCAAAACAATTATTTTACTGGTTGTTCTCTATGGTTGTTAAACGTGGTATCTTACCTTATCTTACCTTGTTTGAAAACATGGTGCTTGGAAAAATACTTGGTGCAAAAACGGATGAGTCTACTAGGAAGTGAAGGAGGTTACATAATATTGAGTTACATGCCCTATAATCATCACAAGACATTGCTAAGATAATAAAGTCCCGTAGATTAGGATGTGCAGAACATGCAGCGTGAATGGAGTAATCTAGAACCTTATTCAGGGTAGTGACGGGCAAACCCAATGGGAAGAGGTCATTGAGAAGACCTAGTGTATATGGGATGATAACAATAGAAAGGACCTGAAAGAGATAGGGTGTAATGAAGTAGAATGGATAGAACTAGCTCAAGAGCAGTTATAATTGATTTAACATTTGTATCTTCTAAATGTGTGTTCACAACATACTTATGTCACAGCCTTAAGGCTATCCAAGTGGTCTAAAAAAGTATATTTTTGAATGTTATGTCATAGTTTAACTTTTCCACATTGAATGGTTTATTGGTGAAAGTTCAAAACAAAAGGCAAACTTTTTTTCTATATCTCTTTGTTGCTGAAACTAGTGGAGGCAATCATTTTAGCCATTATATACACCTGGAAGCTGTATTGGAAGATTTTCTATTGGTAATTGTTAACTCAATCATTTATAATTTTACTAGTATAAACGTTAAAATCAAACAAAATAATAAATAAATAGGCCTAATTTAAAGTTGCCTTAACCGTCACATAGGCCTATTGTCTGAAAAACCTCTGATTATCTATAATAGGTAAATGTCTAGCCAATGTGTAACTCCTCAATGGAACCACGTATGAAATTGGGAGATTTAGAACATGCTGCAATCTTCAGGACTTAGGCCACTTCATAGACTGCAAGAACATCAATTAGAACTACTTGGGAGTATCCACACAAGGATGAATGGCACTTGATATTTTCTTTGCTCACAATGTTTACTGATCATATCCTCCCCTCCTCCCAATTTGATTTTCTCTTTGGATCTTCGTGGATCTCGGGACATCTCAGAGCTACGGTTAGGGGGTTCGAGCCCCTTTTAATTCTCCCCCCCTGTGGGTACGCTACTGATGAGGCTATTATGATGGCGAAGGGTTGCATCAGTGGGTGGAATCATATCCACACGTGGGAGTGAGATGTTTTAATAAACATGAACAGCGGACAGTCCAGCACTTTAACTTACATGCGCAACTGACATGCTCCAGACATGAATCAGGAATCGCGGAAAACCTTGTCCATACTGGTTTCAAACAACCTGAATCCTTCTTCCATGACAGAGTATCGATGGCAGAATAACCTCTATATGCTCCTTATTTGCCTGTGACTATATTTTCACCTGCTAATTGACGCGTGAAATGTGAAGCTCCAATGCAGCTTTTGTTGGTGGTAGTAATTCAAGAGCCTTCTTCGCCTTATTGAAGAGTAGAAGTCTGCTATGGTCAACAGTTGGTGGTTCTGGTGTTTCATATAATTGCCACATGAACTTTTCAATTGTTTCAAGATTTCCGTCCCGTCCCACACCATTTACAAGACATGGGTGTTTTACAAAGGTTTTCCAACAAGTATTCCTCCCATTACCTTTGAAGGCTGTTGTTTTATCGCAACTGGTTATTAACATACAAAAAGATTAAGTCGTCCATCCCCCAAACCACCAAATTAAGAATGTAGATATGCCATTATTTTACAACTATTTAGCACTATTTCGCATCAAGTACAAAATTTTACAAACCGTCCCCAGAGAATTTACGATTGTTTATATTCGTATGTATAAGTATGTCGTTTTTTACCTTGATAATTTTGCAAGAATAAAAATCAATAAAAAATGAAATCAGAATTAATTAATGAGCCAAGTTCAGCGCATGCCTTTTTTCACCAAGCAGAAATTGTGAGTTTTCCTATGCTAATCTTAATGTATTGTTTGCAATCAAACATGAAGTTTTGAACATTCATAGTTTAATCAGAAAAATAATTAATTACACCACAAGGTTATAGTGTCTTATAATATTCACGAATTTCCAAAGTTTATAAAAGTTGTTTTAGTTTAAACTGTTTTTCACGCAATGTTTTACACCTTAATAATCAATTTACTTTAAAGTAAAAATAAATATATTGTTTTAATGTCTTGTTTGGAAACCATTTTACACACTAGTTTTTTTTACTTTTCGTACCTTTTCACTGATAGACACGTGTCTTATAGTTGAGTTTTAGTGTCATCATAATTGAAAATTTTTGCCTTGTTGATGACATTTCTCTTTTATATTGGCAAGTCTGGTGATCTCTTCTGACGGGTTTTACTGTGTGAAATATTGATGGTATACCCAGCTTTTCTCAATATTCAGTTACTTTAAATTTAAGTAGTTCTGGAAACGTCACTTATCTTTATCTTACAAATTCTTACTGATTAACTATCGCTCCCGATGGTTATCTTGTCCATGTGGTTAGTGTAAGAACAAAACTTCCTTAGTTGAGCTTCTTTTATGGAATGTGTTCAAGCTGGAAGGGTGTGCATGGGCATCTTTAATATTAGAAAGCTGCCACTTTCCTTTAAAAGTGTACTATATTATTCTAAAGGTTTTATTAATAAACAACAATATTTTCATCATTAATGTAAATTATTAATTATGAAATAACAAGGCGCTTAATATTCCAGTCCATGGCTCATTAATTAGTGTTTTTTTCATAATATTCAGAAAAAATAATATAATAATTAGGTCCAATTAATAGCTAAACTTTTGTGCTGAATAACATTTTTTATTTAACTTGAAATGACCCTAGTTAAGAGCTTATAAATGTAAAATATTTCCCCCAACATATTTTACGCCAAATTTTTAAAGTTAAGATTGGTTAATATATTTTAGAAAAAATAATTTGAGTCTTATGTAGAGTTTAAATAAAAACTATATTTTATATTTAAATGTTTGACTTTAAATAAATAACTATTCACAAGTGTGATCGTGTGCTTTGAATATAGTTTAACCATTTGTTTTGTAACGGGCTAAACTGCTTTAGCCCCGTTCAAAAGTAGCGAATAAAAAAGAACGTATATTCTGTTAGTGCCTGCATATTATCAAAAGTAACAATAATAAACTAATGTTAAATGCCTCGCCCATAATATATGTCTCTGTTTACATACCAATTGCGCCAACTCTGGCTTCGAGTTCTGTGCCCCAGCTATTAACACAACACAGAAAGAAAGCGAGGAGAGCTCCGCTTTCGACCACGATGTCAAACCGACTAACTGCTTCATGGCGGCCGACGACCGGCGCGCCTCGACTTTCTAGAAGCTTCAAGAAGATCCCCCTTAGCCTCCTGGAAGCTCCGGGAAGATCCCCCTTGCCTTCCTACGCACCAATTCACCATGTGGGCTCTGCCAACTATATATTCGCCTGCTTGCTTGAAGAATGGCAGAACACGTCAGGAGACGATTGGGAAACCTCCACCACGCTAACAGGCCACACGTTTGCATCTAGTCTACGTAATCTACATAATCTACATCGACCTGCGGTCAAGGGAAATGGGTCCCTTGGACAGGAGGAAGTCGCATGGCCAACCTAATTTAAGGGCTTGATCTCACGAGTAAACTCAAAGTTTAAAACTCAACTGTTAGGTTTAGTCAATGTCCTCGCAGGATAGATAGTATTAATAAATCGTAAGAGATAGAGATGAGGAATATTACGTGTCTATTCTGAGACGCGGTTATGATATCATTGTATGACTAGTTATATAGGATATGCTGAGAGTAGACTCTCCCTTATTGGGAAAGCTGGGTACTTATACACTTGCGGTGTAGCGCGCTTCTCGCGCCCTAGAGACTGGTCCTTAATGGCCAGGCTCACGTTGGGATGATTAATCCCACGGCACGTACTATGTGACCATAGGTGCCATATTGTGGTAGCTTGCCAGGGCAGGCGATTGTTCTTGTTATATGGAGGCCGGAGATTCAGGCCTAATTGGGTTCACATGTCATGGCCTATATGTGAGTTGGGTAGTTAACCAGTGGGTCGCATGTTTGATCCATGATTGGACCGTGGTTGATTCTTAGATTTAACTTTGTAATACTCTTTAAGAGTACACTGGACGTGAGCCGCCTTTGCCCCTCTGGCGCGGTTGCGGCTGTCATTAGTTTCTTATTTAAGTAAGATTGTACTGGTCACCCTTCAGGTGCTCAACCAGTGGGACGCGTCCCTTACTGGACTATCCCGTATGTGTTATATATCCAAGTACGTTGTTTTTACCCTGTGTAAAGGTAGTAGCTGGTGTGCAGGGCTCTCTAATATTTCAAAACTAGAACTTGCCTGATGTACGAACTAACCTTGCCTACGCTGCCAACTTACCTAGTTGATAGTATTGTTTATTACGTAGCTTTGTATTCTGCGTTGTTATCTCGGCGCCTCTCGCCCCCAGTTAGCCTAGGTATAGGCAACGCTGCCACTTATCATAGTAAATTATATATGACAAAGTACTTGCTGAGATTTAGTGCAATATGCTTATATGTCCTTTGGTCTTGTATATTGTATCATTAAATTGCATTAACTCCAACCTTCTCTTGTTCTCATCATTTGTATTTGCTCGCCTTATTGTGCACCCCGGGAACTACCTGGGTTGGTGTTCTTGAACCAAACTAACCTAAAAGAACCCTCCACAAAGAACCCCCGCGGTGCAGTTTATAGATTTTTTTTTTATTTCCTCATATCCAAAGAAAGTGGTCCTATTGTAATCGTGAACATTTTCAACCTTAAGATTATAATGAAGCCTTATGTTTTATTTTTCCCTGAATTTAAAAAATGGATCTTACATTTCTGTCTGTCTTCAAATATAGATCCTAAATTGTTTAAATGATTTTGCTCAACATTAATTTTAAAGGCTATACTTTGGGAATTTGTATTGACGTTGACACTAATCCTTATATAAACGGTGGTTTATTTAAGAGTGACTTTTGAAAATTACAAATATTTCGAGAAGGTTCTACAAATTCTGTTTAAATTGTGTATCTAGCTAGTGTTTGATCTGACAAATAACACTGTGTACTTAGGATTTTTTTTTGGTAAAAATTCTTTTTAGTGCAGTTTAATGAAGGGTCATTTCTGGAAAGTAAAAAGATTTTAGAAAATTGCACTAGCGGTTTGGTTAAATATGTATATCTGGGGAGTTTTCAACATGACAAATAGAAATGTACACTTATTTTTTAGGGAAAATTTTTCTAAAGGGTAATTTACCAAAGACTGATTTTTTATAAAATTTGAAATGTTTTGTAAAAATCTTTGGTATTTTGGCTCAAACTGGGTATCTTGAAAGATGCTTACAATAAAAATAATTACATATTTATTTGTTTTTCTTAAATAATTCATTTAATAGTAGTGCTTAGTACTGATATTTGAAAAATTGTAATTTAAAAAAAGAAAAAGTTTGAAACATTGCGTTTTACAACCTGTTCAGCTTAAACGCATCTATGATAGTTACTATTATGTTAGGGATGATGACGCAAATATTTTACAAGTAATCTACCTGAATTTGCGTAGAAGGAGAGTGGAAAACTATTGAGGGAAATCTACCATCAGTAGACACAACCGAGATTCAAACACCGATCTCCTTATCTCCAGCAGGCTAGTTTAAGATGAAAGTGACGACTTAGACGATTCTACCACTAAAGTGGGTTTTTTGAAAATAGATTTAACCATTTTGTCAATTGAGGACTAATTTAAACGATTTTATAATAACGTATGTTGATTTTTATAAAATATATTAATTTAATATAAGTTTACTTATGATAAATTTTAGAAAATTTGAAATCTTTCAAAAAGTGTTTTAAAATGTTATTTAAATGGGTATATGTTAATTGTTTTTTATGATAAATAAAAAGATGTATTTATTTTTAAGAAATATAAATAATTTTAGGGTAGCGTACAAAAAAATATTTTTTGAAAATTTGAAATATTAAAAAAATGGTTTGATCGATGTTGTTTGATTTGTTTATGAAAAGGTTTTTTATTGTGCTTAAAATTGACTGTTTTCCTGGGAAATATTAAGTAGAAATTACAATTTTTTTTTTCTAAATTAGAGGGTCTTACACAACTTGGCCCCCAAACATTTTGGAAATTAAAATTTATTTACTTATTATTCTTGCAAAATTATTAAGGTGCAAAATGGTGCTAAGTAATTAAACAGAATGGCATATTTACAATTTTGATTTAAAGGTGTGGGGGTTGGGGTGAGGGTTCAAGAACTTCATTTTATCTCATATTTAAAAAAATTCTCACCAATCAATTGAGGTGCAAAACGCCATAACTGGGTACAAAACATTTCAAATGAAAACTTTTAAATTGTTACTAAGCCAAAATTTAAACTTAGGGGTGGCTACACTTAACATGACCCCCCTCCCTCAAATTAAAACAATCGTACCGTCATTGGGACTTGGGTGAAAAACGTAATACTTGGGTACAACACTGTGTAAAACCGGTTGAAAACAATTACGTATTTACAATTTTAATTTGAGAGTACAGGGGTTGTAAGAAGGGACCAACTACTTAATTTTATCTTATATTCAATTTTTCCCCACTAATCTATTAAGGTGCAAAACAAGGCATTTATTTTGGAATTAAAAAAACATCCAGTTATCGAGTTGGGGGCTACGCTTAGCTCCACCCCGCTCATGTATTTATTTAAAATATTTTTTTCTTGCTTTACTATTAAGGTGCATAACGCCATTCTTGGTTGCAAAACGGTGCAAACTAGAACTTTTAGATTGGAATTAAAAATCAACCCTGTAACTTGGGTCGCGCGTGATCTGGGAGTTCTTTTGAAGATATTGGGGTATGTTGCAGGCTAAATATGAATTAAAATAATCGCAGATCACCGAAGGTTTTGATTATTAAAAAACCACTCTAAAGAAACATTCACAGAGTTAAATATACAGCTAAATAATTAAGCAAATTAGGTATTCAAAGTAATTATGTAAATTAATAAGTCAATAAGGACATAATATATATAATAACGTTGAATAAATTATAACTAAGCAGTTCACTAAGCTAAGTAACACTAGTTTTCTTTACATTAATACACAAATGAAAACACATAATATAAAATTACATTGAATTAATTATAACCAAACAGTTCAATGACTCAGGCAATATACGCAATTGTTTGTAAAGCAATACACAAATGAAAACACATCAAATAGAATTACATCAAATCAAGTAAACAGCTTGTTAACAAAAATACTGAATAAATAGTGAAATATCCAGATATCAGTTTCCCAAAACGCCTGGCCACGACACAATCCACTTTCAGTGTTAAAGACACTCACGGTACAACGCCACTGGTCTCTGCGCCGTACACACCACACCGGCACATATCACACGAACACTGGACTCGCTGGTTCACTCCCGGTCTCAAAGACTGGGAACCAAGAACTGAGTACCTCTGGCTCTCTCTGACTGTGTATGTATAGGGATGGTCCCAGCTAAGGGTCTGGAATCCTCCACTTCTGGAATTAAAAGTACCGAATCTCCTCCAGCGTCTTTCAACATCCCCCTCCCCCTTCCACTAATCCATCAGGCAAGTGAGTAGGCTGCAGCCTACCTGCCAGACAAGGAGGGAGACAGATAGAACAAGGAGCGAAACCAGGGTAAATATTGAGAGCCCGCCAGCCCCGCTGTTAAACAACAATCTCGTTATAATAGCTTAATTCTTGCCCCCACCCCAAACACAAACAATCGTAAAATCTCTGGGGATGTTTTGTAAAACTCAACACTTGGGTTCAAAATTGTGCTAAATAGGTGAAAAACAATGGCATATTTACATTCTTAATTTGAGGCTGTGGGGGATGGAGGGAGGGTCCAAAGACTTAATCTTTTTTTTTTGTATCGCTAATCTAAAAGGGTGCCTTACGCCAAAACAGGAATTTTATTTTGGCATTAAACAAATCACCCAATTAGTGAGTGGGTAGGCTACGCTTAACATGCCCCCCACGCCATTTTTCTCTCCCTATTTTTTTTTTCAAAACTATTCAGGTGCAAAACACCATACTTTGTTGAAAAACGGCTCAAAACAGTACTTTTAAGTTGGAATTCAAAAAAATCCTACATTTTGATAGGGGGACGCTGCACTTAGGTTGTTCTCCTCCCCTCCTAAACATAAACATTCTTACCGTCTTTGGGGTTAGAGTACAAAATGGATTCAAAATAGGTGCAAGACGGTGGTATATTTAAATTTAAATTTTGAGGTTGTGGTGATCCAACTTAAGTGATCTGCAACATTACATGAGTATCCCTGCAGATAACAATCACTATTTCGTATTCTCTGTTGACAGCTTCACATGAATGCAAAATCAGCCTGGTATCAGCCTTTTCATGGTTTCCTCTAAGTATGACATCTTGTCACCTTATTGATTTGGCGTGTGTGCCATAAAATAATCCACCTCTTGTTACCAACTCGTATTGTAGTAATATATCCTTCCCTTTCTGCATTATAAACTCTGATAGTAAGAGGGCAAGATCGGGCTTGTTTTCATTTAATGCAATGAATTGTGCAAAAACTTCTGGAAGTGATACATTCTCTCCACCAATGATCTTGCGAATTGGCTTCATCTTGCCTAAACTGTTTAACCTTGTTCCTGCTATGATAGTCTCCTCCCCAAAGTAACGACCGAAAACTAGGCTAACTCTTGTATGCTCTGCAAAGTAATGTTTCACGTATTGCATAAACATATGGTCGTAGTCGCCAATGGTGAGACATTTATCAGGCTTTCCAAGAGCCTGAATAACTGCATGTCCATCAATCATCACATGTATTTTCATGTCAGAAGCGGGAACTTCCAAGTATGTGGGAAGTCCTGTCATCAAAATAGTGGTAAGTTCTAATTTTGGTGTTGCGTTCATCTTACCTCCTGGCTTAGTTGATAAGAATGGGATTGGAGACAGTTTATGCTTTAATATATTAACCATTTAAACATTTTGACAGGCAGTTACATCACTAAGCAGTCGCTGAAGTAATTTTATTTCAGCTTTAATATTTTTATGTTTTGTTACTAAGTACTGCCTTGTAAAGATCAGGAAAGGTTTTCGATTTGTTCTTTTTAAGTACGGTATGAAACCCAAAAAGTTTCCTTTATAAGTCTTTCATTAACATTGGCAACAACTTTCTGTTTTCCACGTTCTTGAGCTGTTGATCACGAATCACTTCACTTGATGCAGCATCCCTGTTTGCTATTGATAACAGAGGAATGTCATTATCTGAATGAATATCACTATCATCTCTGTCAGCCACGACACTGTCCTGTCCTGTCCTGTCCTGTCCACGAACATTAAATTATGGACACTAGATTCGTGGCCATGATTATATCAATTCTGATTTGATACAAGTATTAAATACAAGGGAAAACCCAGAAACGATAAAATCCAAAGTTACCACTGATCTCATTGCTAAGCTAGCTTGATTCTGCATTGAAAAATGTTTTCGAGAAAGTTGAAGAGTTTTGTGTCATTTGGCCAAATATTTACAAATAATATGACAATTAAGATATTAATTAACAGGTTTCCATACATCTACATTGTATTTAATTCAGTTTAATTGGACAGATTAAATAATTCTACACTGCAACCATAAAAAATCAAAATTACCCATTTTGAACTTATTTGACCCTATTCATCTTGAAATTGACCTTTGAATTCATAAAAAAACGTGGCATCCACTCACATCATTTTCCACTTTTTATGTGTGATTGTTATTTCATGGATGACTCCTATTAACAGAAAATACGGTGAATATTATTTTAAATAGGTGGCTGGCTTACTATTATCATTAGCATGATTTTTAAATGAAAAAGTACTAACTAAAAACCAAAGAAATCAATGACTTGTGAAAAACTTTCATTTATAAGTGTAATAATTTTACTCACCTACATACCATTTGAAAAAAATACATATATAATTAAATAATTAATATTCTTATAGGAGAATAAAATTAATTTTATAACACTCCTATTTGACAACTTGTATCATTCTTGAAGATAGGTAATGCTTATGGCACATAATATTGTTACATAAAAGCTCACAACAGAGTGTGATGAAACTAAGGATCAATCCTCCAAGAAGGATATAAAATGAAGTCTGAACATGACCGAGGGTCAAAGTTTTCCTTTCTTTTGTCTTGATCCTATTACTTGCTGATAGTGTGAGCTCATATTCGTCATTGTGAACCCAATTTTCTATTATTCCAGATTCATACATTCTTCGAAGGTATAAATCGAATTTGTCTTGAAAAGGAGAAACATCTGGGTAATGTAAAACGAGACAAACTGAAAAAGGACACTCCTCCATGATGTGCATTAGAGGATAACCATCTTCATAGTAGTCGTTTAGTTTGATATAAAACTGGATAAAAATTGATGAATCAACATAAGCCGTGTCTCTATTAAATGCTACTCTGTCTAGTGCACTTTTTATATCATGTGTTATGGAAGTTTTTTGTACAAACATTTTTGAAACTGCATCATTAAAATCTAAACTATCCAATAAAATATCTTTTAGGCCCTCTATACCATCCATATGTGGTGCTGATATTAAGAGTCCTGAATCGTTCAACTGTTCCAATGTATCGATTTCAGGGTAAAAATGAGGAGTAGTCAAGTAACTAGTTAAACTTCCTTTATATGTGCTCACCAATAACAAACTTAACAACAAACAACACATGATAAAGAATCTGTGTGATGATGAAACTGATGTAAATACTGTTGCACCACTCGCAAAGATTCTAAAGGTTTCAAACAAAGTTTCAGTTTCGAATAAAGAGTTATGTCTAAATATTTTCCAGCACATTGCAATAATTGGTACAGTACCAATAGCAAGTGTCCAAATATTCTTGTTGAAAGGCAAAATTACGTTCAAATATTGTGGAAAACGATTTGCCTTGGGCACAAGGAATTTGAAATAACTATTTTTTATACAAATTGATGATTTGAATATATTTTTTGAGTGTTTTATAAACACATTTCCATATATATCCGGTTGCAGGTCCATACTAAGCGAGTGTTCTTCTTCCTGAGAATTATAAAAGTCGTCGGTTTTAGGAGTCTTCTTGATCGTCACCAGTGTCGCGTTCATATAGTCAATCAACGTTTTCATACCCATATATTCGGCTTTTGTTTTACCTAATTTCAAACCAAGCACAGTTCTTCCTTCGGTGGTTTTTATTTCATATCCATAAATATCTTTTAATTTATCTGAAAAAATATTTAGATTTTCTTTTTCCTTCAACATTGTAAATGATTCTAAAATTGATTGTTTGTACGCAAATTGGTTGAAAAGCAACGCCGTTGTATTTGCTTGGTAGGCAATTTCAGCTTGGTTTTCATATTCATTTAAGGAAACAGGAGTAAAATAAATCATAAAAAAATTCAAAATATTATACTCATCCCATGTCCTATAACAGTCTCTTTTAAATATTTGAATTTGGTATTGATCTTGTGAAGTAGCTATCAATATAAACGGTGTTCTTGGGTTACCAAGGGAAGTTTTCCTAAATTGTGTAATATATGACCAAAAACTCGAATCACTTAACCCAAAGAACCAAAATACAACACTCGGTACCCTATGGTACCATCTGACAGATGTTTATAGTCAAATATTTTTTCAATTTCCAAGGCATAGTTCTTATTCATGTGTAGGGTTAGAGTAGGAAAATATTCCAACATGTGCACTTGCCTGAACACTTCTTTTGAAAGATGAGAAGAATTTTCTTGAAGAATGATGGTGGCCAGGGGCCGAGGCCCATTCCCTCGACTAACGTCTATGATGGAATGAATTATTTTATTGAAATCTTTACTAAAACCGACAGGTTTAACTAAAATATCAATTTCAGTTTTTATGTTTCTTGTGAAGTACAAGATAAAAATTGTCGTTATTACCCACATATTCTATTAAGTGGTAATTTAACAATCTAAATTTGAAAATATAAAACTATACTTGGTTTTTATTAGGTAAACTACCAATAACAATAGTTAACTGTCCAAAGGTAGATCTTATTTTTAGCTCCCAGTCGTATATATTACAATAATATTAGTTTATTTCTTTAAATATTTCTTTGGTAGTGTTTTGGTAAGTGCTTATAAACCCTAAGCTTACGAACCAACCACATAGTCACAGTTGGCTTTGTATCAGCAATATTATAACTTCACATACACTAAATACATTATATTCAGTTTCAAGTATACATGCAAACTTATTATTATATTGAGATCAATGATGCACTTTATGATTTTTAAAATAAATGTCCACTTTGTTATGACTTAGCTTTTACCAAAGTGTAGTTCTATCTACAACAATTAATAGGCAGACAATATACAAGAGTATACTTCAATTTGTAGTGCTGATATAGATAAAAGTATGGTAACTATTCTGAATCATTATTTCCAGCAGTATCCATTACTTGTGAGTACAAATCAATTTTCTTAGTACTTTCATTTTAATACGTTAGATTCTGACTAAGTAGATACTCAATTTTAGAAAGACTAGTTTGTGAACACAATCTTTAAATGATATAGTTTGAACATTTCATCATAGTAGGCCTACTTAAATTTTATATAAGTAAGCCTGCCCTAGTTAGTTATATGTCAAATTTGAAAATAAACTTTTCCTTCCAGGCCACCAAAATAAAGATAAATTTCATAATATTTGACAAGATAAATTAGTTTGCATTAACACAACAACAACAAAAATAGGAAAAACCTCATTCCACAGCCAAATAAACTATTTAAAAAAAATTGTTAAATATTCAAGATTTTAATTCTTTGAATTTATGAGGAAAACGTTCTGAAAGTAATTCAAATCTGAAGACCGTCTCTGACTGTATGTATACATGAATGGCTCAATCTAGTATTTTTTGAACCAATATTGTATAACGACTAATTTCGCGAGGGTTCAATCAAAATTGCTTAAAATCATTAACTTGGAAGTGATTCAAATAATGATGTATAACAGACTAGACTTTTTTTTTCTCTGTGAAAAGTGGATTTTAGTGTAAAACTATTATTTAATTCTATTTTACTTATAGCAGATTTTTTGAAAACTTTGTTAACTAATATTTACTTTTGAGAAAGTGTGTACGATTATGTAGTACCATCTTTCTATTTTATTTCAGCCTACTATTTTTTGTTCAAGATTGTTTACATTTTATAAAGATGAATAGTTTTGGTTTTGTTTTGAGCTATAAAAGTTATAAACAAATTATTTTTTCATTTATTAATGGTAGCGTGTTTTATTTCAGACCATCGTGTTTAAAAAATCAGTCATTTGACACTTTTTCGAAAACAAGGTGCTTCGAAAGATATTTGGTACAAAAAGTGATGAGGATACTGGGTTGTGAAGGAGGTTACTTAACGATGAGTAATATAGCATATATTATCCGAACAATGTTTTGTGATATATATATATATATATATATATATATATATATATATATATATATATATATATATATATATCACAAAACATTGTTCGGATAATAAAGTCTCGTAGATTATGTTTGAACAAGCTTGAAAACGCACATGGAATATTCATAGTTTTGTTTATTAATTCTAAACATATAGGCCTACACTGATAAGATAAATCAAATTAACTAAGACCAAACAAGTCACCGAAATAAATAATAAGAGTAAAAGTCCAGTCCTTGAAGAGAGGAGCCCTTAGGATTAACGTGTATGGAAGTTTATTTATGAAATTACAATTCTGGACCTTATAATGGTTACAAAAAGTCAAAGTAGCTTTTTTGAATCCGGATACTTTCCAAGATGGCGGCCATTTTGTGTAGACCCTATTATTTCAGTAACCAATAATCCGATTTAATAATTTATTTTTTATATTAAAGGTAATAAAATCATCTTTGAATCTTCTAATCATGATTTTCTCGATATTTCCTCTTGATGTAGTTGAATTTGTCTATTTTTGACAAAGATTTTACTTTTATTGATAATTGAACACGATTTGCAGCTGGATGAGCGGAAAAAAATAATAAAAAATAAAAAATGAATGTTTCTGGAAATTTAATTTATTAATTTTATTAATACTTTAAATTCCCTCTCAGCTTAAATTATCTTAAATACTTTCAAAATTATCGTTTCAGATTCTATAGATATTAAACTTATTAATTTATTTCATGGAATTCATGTTAAATGGACTTCGTAATTTTGGACTCTTAAGTTCATGGTAAAAGCTAAAATCGGTTAAATTTTGAGTAAAGCCGTATTTTCAACTTTGATGTAATGCTTTCTTTTGGGGACGTAATTTCTGCATATCCACCCCATGGATGTTTTTTTAAACCATTTGGTATCGACAGTTTGGTCCGTTTGATAACAGATAGCCTCGTTATTTTAGTATCATGTAGAGTTATAATCATATTGTTATTTGTTGATAGACTATTTTATATTGTCGCTACAGTTTAAAGTTTATCGTCTGTTAGTTTGAGATAGGGCCGCAAGATGGCGAGATTCTTCTGTAGTCATTGCTTTGATAAATGTACCTGATTTACGTTGCGTGTAGCTAGGCTTGAGACCACCAGAAGGCGCAAAATGCTATTTAATATTTTATTAAGCCTTTGATTTGTCGGCCATCTCCAAATGAAAAGAAAGGCCAGTAACGAGTTAATATTCCATAATTCAACTTAAAAGTTTTAGATAGTTAAACTTTCAGCCACTTGGCATTGTGTTGTTTTAGCATCTTTGGATCGCAAGTAAATTTGTGTGCCAGCCGCTTAGTGGCATCATTATTAAATTAAAGTTTGACTTTTTCGTAAATGATTAAAAGTTATTTCCTTTTCAGATTGAGGAGGCCGATAATTTGTTGAAGGCATATCGTTTATTATTTAAACAAATTGAGAGTTGCCAATAAGAGCACTTATCTATTTTTAAGAGTGTATCCTCAATTAGTTATTCATATCAAGGATGTTTGATTTTACCAGTATAGTGAACTATGATTGGTTTAGTAAGGATAAATAATGCTCCCTTCGAGCTTACTTCTACACTACATCTCTCATGTTATAAGAGTTCGCTTTGGCTATAGCTATTTCTATGGTTCATAAGCCTTTTTATGCCTATTAAATCAGGTCCTTTCTTTGGAATGTACATTTCAAATACATTTCTAGCTTCGTGTGAACGCTGATGTCACCTAACGCTCTGAGCTGTCTCACACTTCTTATCAAGTTGTAAATGTTATGTTATTAAAATAAAGCACTCTCTTGTTACCTCATTGACTATTATTTCTGAGTGGGGATGCGGAGTTTCAAGAGAGAAGATGTGCCACTATCCTCTCTTTGAGGGAAGTGGGGCAAGCTTGGGAGTGTTAGGGTTAAGAGTAGGGATCTCCTATCTTTGTCTTTTGTATAAATGAACCTTGTACTAATTCATGTTTGCTTGTTTTTTCATGTTGTCTGTGACCATGGCGACTACTCTGAAAGCTGACAAGCCAACCTTAACCAAAACTGAAGTTTACTGCCTGAGCTGATACCAGTTGGTGACCGGGCTGTCGTCTAGAGAAATCTCATTTCCTCTCAATGCTACTGTGAGTGAGCTTATATCAAAGTTATGGGGGTTAGGGGAGTAGTTAGGCTGGGTAGACTATGACTGACTCGGGTATTGATGAGGATGTGAGGGGTGATCCATCTGCCTTGCGACAATTGTCCCACCCCTGACCCTGATAAACACTAAATGCCAGAGTAAGGTTCTTATTGACATCTTGAGTTGATGTGCCTCACTGTTCAGTCGGCCCTCTTATCTTTCCTCCGCACTTACACCGGCCGCGCCAACCACCCTCCCTACTGCCTGGACCGGCCCACAGTCCTTGTTCTCTGAGCCGTCCGTGACGACTCCACCTCAGTACCCAGCGCCAGCGCTCGCTATTCTGACGCTGTACAAGCAGTTGCTCAGGCCGATCCTCGACTATGCGTGTCCCGCTTGGGGTCACCTGGCGGACACGTATATGAGGAGGATGCAGGCGTTCCAGAGCGTATGTCTGAGGATCATTGTGGGCGCACCTTGGTATGTCCGGAATGAGACTCTTCATCGTGACCTGGATATGCCTACCATCAAGGACCACTTCCGGAAACTGGCGCAGTCTTTCTACGCTAGACTTCCCGGTGCCACCAATCCTCTTATCCAGGGGCTTGGGAACTACGTCATCGACCCTGGTGGGTGCCATCGACGTCCCAAAGCCCTGCTCGGATAAGCGAGATGTGTCAACAGTGGTTTGGGAGGCTCTCACCCAGCCCCCCATAGAGTAGTGTCTCCGCACGTATCTCTAAAAAACCCTTAGTCGGTTTCTCAATTTCTTACCCCCCTTTTTTACCCCAATATTACTAATACTTTGTAATCTCTGTTTCTTTGTTTCAGAACTTCGCGAAACGCGACAACCCGTTCTTAAATTTTCTTTCGAACCACAACGTGTGACCAATGTGGTCGTACGTGTTGTGAACTCTTCGCTTCTCGTGCTCCCCTTACTGAAGCATCGGAGCATGCCTTTTGTCGAGTTGTCTGTGTCTGTGCTCGCTATTGGCTTCGCGTAAAGGACACTGTCTCTCAGTTTTCCCTCACCATGGGAATCCGACTGTCTTCCCCATCGGAAAAGGCAAGGCAGCATGTGGAGGGTTATATAACATTGTGATTTCGGAGCTGTTTTTTTAGTAGTTACGAACAGTAGTACCTTTCTCTGAATTCGAGCCCTAGGTATAATATTGAGGCTGCCTGTTTTCAAGGCAAAACCTGCGAACTAGTCTTTTATAAGACAAACCTGCCTTTTGTAAGGCAAAAGAGAGCAGATTGTACAGGAGACGATGTATTCCCGAACACACTACACTAACTAAACTCGGAAGGCGACGTTTCGGTGGTAATTACTGTGGTGGGATACCTAACGGTGCAAACACAGAGCCACAAGTAGGCCGACAATCGAACCGGGCTGCGAAACAATACCTCGCAGTCGGCGCAACGTCTTCCGGGACAACCAGAGCAACATCACAGATCCTCCCGCACTGCACAGAGGAGGGTATCTTAACCCTTCCACACAGGCCACTCAGCCTGCCCTTTTCAGGCTGAGCGAAATGGCCGCCCCCCGACCCAGCACAACCGGAGTAACCAAACAAACGACACGGACATGGACTACTCCTCTACGGACAACTCAGACAAGGAAGCAGACCACTCGACGACAATGGAAAGCTTTCACGATGGCCGACAAACTTAAGACGGAAAAGGAAATTCAGACGCGCTCACAAGCTACCCCAGACTAAAACGGACCCCAATCGAGAGTTGACAAACAAGTTCGAACGGCCCTCTGAAAAGGGCCGAAAAACAATACTCCCCACCACATCGACCAGGAACACGACAAACAGCTGCCTACAACAACCACCACAAAGAGCCCAAAGACACAACTACCCACCATAAGTGGGACGCTAAGGAACACAAAACTAACTCTCAGATAGCCAAGGTAGCAAAAAGAGATAGATGGGACATTAAAATCACGTACATCACAAACTGACGTTAAAATTCACACCACCACAAGCAGGACTATATCGACCATGAATACACACTTACTGAAGGCCTAAAAACAGAACAGTTTCACACTTACACGCTACCGAGGGACAAAACCAGTGTAAGGTTATAGTCAAGGCTCCCTCCCACAGGGCTACAGTGACCAAGAGGCGAGAGACTCGAAAAGACATGGGATCCCATGACTGACGTGGGCAATTCACCAGAGAAAGAATCGACGAGGCGGACAACACGACTCAGACCGGTGACACTTCTCCTACTTCGCCAAGTGACTCTACAAAGAGCATCAGACACAAAACACCATCGTACCAAGTAAAAGAGTCAATTAAACCATACAAAGTTAGATCGAACCCTACATACCACCACTCAACAACAGTCCCGTACAATGCCACAAGTGCCAAAGATACGGCCATGACTAAGAATAACGCCAGAACAACCCCCGTGTGTCAATGCTTACAAAAACAGCACATCACCAAATGAACTGCCCCCAAAAAAGACGCCACCACTCCTGACCCGATTGCTAAACTGTATGGGAAGCCACACGGCGAATTACAAGAGCTAGTTGCACACGTGTACTTAGGACTTACTATAAATGAGAAAGAAGACGGCACAACTATCCAAGAGACAAACACACAGTAACAAAACTCTGACCGGACCATGCCCCCACCCCCCAACACACAGAGCTTCCCACCAATTGCCGCAAGACCCGTGGGCAAAACCCCCCCCGTCCCTGAGGCGGCCAAGACCACCGCGACTCCTACGCCCAGGCAAGTACAGGCAAAACAAACAATACACAAAGGTCCCCACAACAAGAAAGCCGGTTCAACCGGTTCTTCGGACATAGAAAGACTTAATTAGGCGACTCAAAGACTTAAACATAATGAAGATCATTACACATTTCAAAACCTTATCTCAATAGGGCTCAGACAAAACAACCAGACTCAACAGAGAAAATGTTTATCATAATAGAGGGGCGTGACTGACTACTTTGGTAAATCAGGTGACTAACAGACAAAGACGGCGGACCAAGGACATTCTACGCGTTTTTAAATATGGAACGAGCCGAACGGGGATACTGACGGCAGGCTCATAATTAGAAGAACCTATTTTAAAACATATGGAATAGTATAGGAACTAATCAACGTGAAACCATCCTAAACCAAAACAAGAGACATAACTTTTTAGGCTACCATCTATATAAACCAAAGACCCGTCAGAAGTGGCGGGGAACAGCAATATTCATCAAAGACAATATTCCCCCACACCAACATGATTTTTCAAACCTTACAAAACATTAGAAGCAACAGCAATAAAAGTAAATACAAAGAGCGGAGGTTATCGCTATCGCGCAATATATAAACCACCGACCAAGACAATACCTAACAGAGCGACTAGACGAACTTACAGAACATCGATAAATATTCTTAGCAGGGACATGAATAGCAAACACTTTGTCGCGCTGGAAAGCCGTAACTACTGACCAATAGGAATGACGCATACTAAACGATCACGCGGACATAACTAGGGATAACACGGTATGCCGGGCCATGCCGAACCGACATTTTTACCCCTCAAACTCCACTACAAGGCCATAAGTAATAGACGTGTCTTGAATAAAACAATATAGAGGATGAACACCGTAAGACTCTCAGTTCTTAGAAGAACAGACTCGGACCACAACCCTAGATAGTCGAGATCACTAACAAACACATAAAACCAGATAAACAACATTAAAAAACTAAAAACCTACTACTAAATGGAGGGATCAAAAAGAACACTATACGAAACAGTTAACCCCTGAAAACATAAACATCACGACCACCGAAGAAGCAGACACGTACACGTCCAACTCTTTAAACCAGCACAGTACGGAAGCATAGTACAAGAACTAACACCACTATAGAACAGGAAAAAACATGTAACTTCTTGAGACGCCAACAGCCCAGACCTTGAACTTGTCTGCTCGCACCAGATAACGTAGAGGCAAGGAGAGACTGGCAAACATACAGAACACCACACACAGAACAGCCGTACAATAGACACACTGCACAAGTAAGTACGACAGTTAAACTATTAAATGCAACAGCTGGAACACATACATCACTGAGACAGCGCCATGTGACCCCAGTAAAGGTCTGGAAAGCTTCACAAAACAGCTTAAATCATCAGAAACAAACGGTCGGTACCCCAATACAACGGGACACGGTAGTCCTATTATCAAACACAAGAAGCGAGTCATAGCGCGTGACTCTGGAGAAACGTATACACCAAACCAAAACCCGAGAGACGCAAGACATCGTCAGGGACGCACAGAGAACATACGGGAATACCTCTTTAGACCGAATAGTGTCCACGGTGGACCTAAAAACTAGATGAATAAACTACACAATTGAAAAACAACACCCAAAAAATAAAGCGCCAGGCCACGACAGACTATCAACGAAACACTACAGAAACTAACCACCGAAGGGGCAATTACGCCACAGCTACTGACAATATTTCAACGCTCTACTTAACTCTGTCCACTAGAGAGCCCAGAACGTAATGGAAACTGGCGACAGTAATAACTCTTCTCCTAAACCAGGAAAGGACCCAATGTTCCCTCAAGAACAGAAGGCCTATTAGTCTCCTCCTCCCCACTATGAGCAAACTTTTCGAAAAACTAGTTTCTAAAAAAGGAATAGACAAAATTAAGCGAAAAGAATGAGATCATCCCAATAATCAATTCGGTTTTCCACGGAAAAATTCACTCGACCTATTCCCCCTACTAATTGTAATTGAGGACGCCACAAAAGCATTTGAAGAAAAAAACACACCGTACATTATATCTAAGACGTTGAAAAAAGCATTCGAACCGTAGTTTTGGCACATAGGACTAAATTCAAAACAATTAAATCACTACACAATGGTCATCCACATTAATCGCCAAGTACATTGCTCGAGGAAGTTTCAGGATCATGGACGGAAACAAAATCACCCATACACGACATAAGTGCGGGTGCCCCAGGGATCTGCACTAGCACCACACCTTATAGCATATATATTTTTTCAGACATCCCCTACCAATCCACAAGTAAAAGTAGACTCTTTGCAGACTGACTACCATGGCCTACACACCATATATAAAAACATAAATATAGCCCAGCTTAAAAATTCAGAGGTACCTAGTTGAACTACAAATTGGTTCACGACTTTGGAATGATCAAATTTAACCCCACAAAATCAGCCAGCTTTGATTATTAGCCTGAGGACGCAAACAACTCCCAGCAACACTCACTTTATTCGACACAGAAATACCTGTTAAAAAGATACAAAATATTAGCAACTACAATAAGACATCGAAACTAACCTGGAGAAGCCACATATAGGACACAAGAAAAAAAGCCACTGTGAGCATATGTACAATTATACGCTCTATTCAAAGGAAGGGAACTAAACTAATCACACAAAAACTGTCGTATACAAGAAACAGGATACACCCCGATTATACTGTACAAACTGCGCAGTATGGAGCTACGGAACCGCAAACACCTCACAGATAGACTACAAATCACACAAAACAAGATACTCAGAACCATCACTGGAGCACCCTGGCGAACCTAGAACAACACACCTACATGAAATACAAATTGCAAACTCCCGTCCATGACATATACAGGTAAAGGAAACAAAAACGCGATTCTACAACTAGGCAGACACACACACTAACGAACATATACGAGGAATCTAGGACGTTTTACGACCCTACAGAGACCAAGCACGCAAACAAGCGACCACGCTAGTCGTAGGAAGCATTATATGACTAACTTCAGATGTCTATTAAAATCTTGGAAAAAAAAAAAAAACATAAAAAAGAAAAAAAAAAAACACAACCCCCGATAACCTAGATTTAGAAAAAAAAAAAAAAAAAAATATAAGTAGTAATTAACAAAAATTGAACAGATCGACTACGCCAGACCATCGGGATCAACGACAACCCACCACCCAACTATCCCATCCTTGCTCCAACCCCAGACCTGACATTCACAAGTCGCTCAAGTCATGCCATCACAACCTTATCACGGCCGACGCCACTGGTATAACCGCCAGGTCAAACCTTACTAGGCCAAAGAATAACGCTGGCGCACTGACGGCCCCAGAATGGGAATGGAAAAGTATCCACTCACTCTCCTAATCCCAAGAAAAGAAAATCCAACCCCAACCAAAAACTCATTATAAACCTTTGCCACCTAGCCGAACTCCCACTGGATAACCCCTAGTCACCTTCCTAGCCAGAGAATAACGGCTGCGCCATCTGACGGCCCCTGATGGGGAATGGATTATGTAACCAGACCGCGTCAAACCTATTCGCATAAGTCAAGTTAAACCTTTCAATCCACCTCTCCCGGAAATCGGACTCATGAAACAACAAATATATCATCACAAACCTTATACACAACCTTCCACATCCAGACAAATAAAAATCTCTTCCCCAAATCCCGAGACCCAGCGCTATCGTTTCACTATCACCAACTTCACTCACAAGTGTCAAAAATTAAATCATTGTTTGTACAAGGTATCAATTTATTCAAGAGGCCCAGGAAGTCACGCATAGTGACACTCCGTACTCTAACACAAATTATAGCCCTTTCACAGGCGGCCTAGCTTGGCATCAGAGTTCAAGCGGTAGAAATGTTCTCTGCGTCGGGCTACAAACACCATAACCCCTGATGCGTGGAATTCTTGCAGGCTCAGTTCATCTTATCCATTTTCAACAGGTAAATAAGTCATTCGCGAGGTTAAAGAGTCATGACAATGACTCGGTACTCAAACAACAAATCAGCCCATTCATAGACAACCTGGCTTGCATAACTGTCAAAGTCAGATGTTCTATGTCGGGCAACAGCCGAACGGCAGCTGTTTGTATTGGATAACCCACCCAGGCTAAACCACCGTTACTAAAAAGCAATTGTCATCGTTACTCCCATACTCCTATCCTTCCGCAACTATCCCTTACCCGACCATCGCGACTCACGTTTCCGAGTAATGGTTCCCGCTGCATCCCACAGCGCGACTCACGTTGCGGGATCAAGTTCCTTGGCCTCCACTCGCGAAGGCCACCGAGCGACTTTCCCGTGTTGCCGGAAAGTTTACTTTGCCTCCCTACCACAACTCACAGTTGCCGGACAGATCCTTTGCCCCCCACCGCGACTCACCAGCTGCGGGACAGTCCCTTTGCCTCCCACTGCGACTCCCGTTTGCCTGGGACGTTCCTTGCCTCCCTTCACCGTGCGACTCCGTGTTGCCGGGACTCTGTCGCTCTCACACCTTCAACTGAACGTCCCTTCCGAAGAGGATGGGATACACCCTCTGTGCCGGCAAGGCCCACCGAGAGAAAACCCTAAATAAGAACAGCGAACAACCAAACAATAACTCCACCCGTGGGCCCCTCCTCTACTACATCTCGACTGCAAACCGAGCCAGAAACCCCGGAACAGCCACTTCCGTCCATAATCTCCAAGAAGTCCCCTGCCCCACGAGTTACTAATTCCCATCACGTAGCATCTCCCCTCCCATCGAGCCATGCCGACCCCACCCACTCCAATTTCCTCCTTTTCAAGCCATGAGTTACCATTTTGCCTACCCTATCCACCCCAAACCCGCCTATGTTTTCTCCCCTATCCCCCTTCCCTTACCGCCCCCACCCATGTAGACCTCGAAGATCGATGCCTAGAAGACATACTCGCCCGGAATTGAACTTCTACTAAGATCAAAAGCCAGTTATCCACCGAAGCCCATTGAAGTGGATAACAGAGTCAATATTCGAGTAATTAGTGATGTAACCTGATAACACCACCCAATTAATTTTCGTCGTATGCTTAAAGTAGTGAGTGAAAATGAGTTTTTAACACTCTGTTTTATCCAAAAATCTGGTTTTTGACACAGTTATTTCCCCATGGATTCAGGGTAACCTAAGACCTTGATATCAGCTATCGACCTTAGTTAGTATGTCTGATTGATAGTAAAGTATAGGTAGAAAAATTATTTATGAAAGTTATAAACACGGTTTCCTGTACCGCTCACAAATTATGAAGGAACTATCGTGTTATCGATAACGAAGGTGCACAAGTGCTCACAGTGGCCTCGTGGAGCACCAGCTAGTGGACATTATTCTTGAAAATCGTCTCCCCCCTTACTCAGGCGGCCTTTTGTTTAACGAACAACCCACAAATGTTCCAGTAAACTATATCTTATCGCCTCAATTATGGAGGTCACCCTCTCTCGGGAGAAAGGAGTATTCACTGACTTTGTCAGTGCACTGTCGGTGATAATCGCGTGCGTACAGGTTTGAATCCAGAGCCTGCAAATAATGGCGTTATCGTTGGACCCTGTACCTAGCAAATGTTCCAATAGGAATGTTTCTGGAAATGCCCCGGGAGTTCTGTTTCTAGGAGTTTTTTACCCGGTACCTCTGCCGTTTAGTTTTATTCGTTGACGAAGAAATAGGTTCAGTCCAGAAGCAATATATAGCGGGAAACAATGTAGGCGTGCCATAGTCTGGTTCGGTCGCGCCTATTCACCTAAGCCACGGGTTCACCCTCTGTTGTCCACGGATTCATGTGGGTGGGAAAAAGAGAGCCCTGAGGGTCTGTTAGACACTGGGGGGGCCACCCATAGATCGGTTTGTTTGCCATGAGTATTTTACAAAGATTAGACGGCAAAGTCAAAATCGATAATGGTTTCATCAATTCATCCTCAAACATACGCTGTACTAACGGTCAGAAATGTGTTCTTTTGACTTCTTCAAAATAGGTATATTTTAACGGAAACGCCCAATTTTTGTTATCTTGGACCTGCCATTGACATTATTCTGGCAGCGATTTCGATGCTCGACTCTCAAGCTAAGTTAAATTTAGGGTCCTGGAAATGTCCTTTAACCTCAGACACGAGTGAATGTATTCCATTTTGTGTCAGGATAATCCTTCGAGGTTTTTCACAATAGATAAGGAATTCGAGGCTGTTAATATCCGTCTTTATAATTCGAATTTCACTGATGTTATCACCGATAGATTGTAATACCGGTGAGATTCAGGTCCTTTACTCCTCGCGCCAAAATAAATTGGAGAATTTCATAAATCTTATCCAGGAACTTAAAGAGAAATGATATATCATCCTTCCCAATTTACCTATTGGAGTCCCGTATTTAAGGCTCTATCATCCCTTAGGCAAGAACAAGGGCATGCGCGCGCTGGTTGTAATATATAAGAAAACTCCAATGAAGAAGATTGTCTTCGATACATATCCTATGCCCAGTATAGAATCATCCATCCAACACTTCGGTGAGGCCAAGTACTCATCTGATGATTTGATGGAGCCAGTTTCCTCCGAATGCACGTTCTTTGAGTCTTCCAAATTAATACCCCAACATTTATCAAATATTATCAACCCTGGCAGATTTAATGAATTAATCGGCGTTCCTTGGAGGGGCAGCGCTAGTCAGAGTGCACAGCTTTTCTCTTAGAACTCCCCCCCCCCGCCCCCCCCACCATCCCCTACTCAGAAAAAATAGTCCAAGGATTTAACAAGAGCGTTATTTTATTTAAATAACAATAGCATATACAAACTCGAGAGATTATAAAATTCTTTAAATAATTCATGAAACTGAGACTAGAAGTAATTTGCTACCTAAACTGGTTTAGATAGTACAGCAGTTAATATAATAGTAGGCATACACTTTCTCCCATTACGAGTTACATGTTACAATTTAGTTTGGTTTATTTTATTAGAGTTGTAATAGAGTAAATTTATTTGTCCAATTTGAATAATGGAAATATATCTATATTGCAGCGTTATACAACATTGGAAATGCAATCTCGGCCCCTAAATTATGTACCTGTATTTGTAGTTGGAGTTTAAGGTTGTTGAAAATGTGATTAATGGATCTCAATTATGTAAGATTTTCAAAGGGCAGTCTTTATTAATGGCTAATCTATAGATAGACTATTCTGTTGTGCGAATTTTTTAATGAACAAAAAAATAGAGAAGTACGCGAACAAGTTGACACAAAAGTGCAAAAGCTGAAGAGATAAACTAACGATAAGCACAAAACAAGTACTGAATGACTGGAAAAGCGCATCTTCCAGAATCCTAACACAAATTATTAAAGAATTTTTGGCAGAATTCAAACAAACACTGTCTGAAAAAAAGTAGGATGCCAAATTCTGATATGAGTTTTCAAGATCACTTAGTCCAATTGGTATAGAGCTCTGAGACAAGAGTCCGGTCGTCAATGGAAATCGTCCTTTCCCACTCCACCTGTTTTGTATTTTTTTTCGAACAAATTATCTCGCTGGTGTTCGCTTATCTCGGGAAATGCGACAGTTTCCTAAAACATTTCATAGTCCCTACGAGAACTCTCCGACAGTGTGAAAAATATATATCAAAACGAACAAAATGGAAACTTTAAGGCCATTACCCACTGGACATGGCATCGAGAACAACTATCAAGCCTTTGCACAGAAAGGTACTGCAGGAAATAATTATAACTTCCCTGACTTTGTAACCTCATGGAGCCTATCTACCATGAAGTCACTACGCCGCAATATGTTTCGTTCCTCAGTGGTGAGAAAAATGAGAAATACAGATAACTTTAAATTCTCGCCGCGTGAGGTTTCCCAGTCACAAAAAAAAAATACAAATTGAAGAGAGAATTGGTAATATGTTGCAGTTAATTAGAGTCGTTATAGTTAAAATCCAATCCAGTAATAATGCAGAAAGTTACCAGATTTACACAATTTAGTAGACAAAGGAAGTAATCAGAGGAGATCAGATGACAAGCCACTAATTAAGGCCAAGGGCATTGATGCTTTATAAGTGGATTAGTCCGAAAATAAAGAATCATTAACCAAACAACGTCTAAGTCCGTGAAAAAATAATCTACGGGTAGATCTAAAAACAATCAACATCTTGCCCCGTTTTGTCTCTACAAGAATACTCTCTTTCTCTGTCAGGCGCAACCGGTGGCGTATACAAGAGGGAAAAAAAACAGTAAATATGTGAAGAGGTAAGAACAATCACGGCAAAAGATGATAGTATCAACTGTGAATTCATTTTATTTAATTAAGAACATGCAATCAGTTATATATTTACATTAATTGTAGCACATTAATTATATTCTATATTAAAGCATGTAGGAGTGAGACAGTCAAATTTAAACCATAATAATAAAGAGAATAAATAATGGTGTAAAAGGAGTTTACCCTTAAACTAGACACAACGAAGGTCCAAGGCTACAATGCTTGGTTCCTAAGAAGTTATGGCTCGTACTCCTTAAAAAGAGGAGCGTTGAGGTTTTCCGACAACCCACAAAAACCATCTTTACAGCTACAGGCGTTGATTATATAACTCAAGTCATTAAATCCCATTTAAAATATTTGTTAAATATAAACCTAAGATAACTCCCAAGACGTAGGGAAAGAGTACAGCTATACCTTCCACACTGGTAATCAACTTTAATTACGAGCAAGGCATAATTCAAAGACGTTACGGATCTATCCATAACGTGAAAATGCAATGTGCTTCGTCGCGCTGCTAGCTACTCCTTGTCAGGAGAGTTGATAGCATCATTAGACCAGTATTGAGAAATTACATTCATGACCAATTATGGCTCCAAACTATATTGGGCACTCACTCACCATAAAGCTCCATGCCTGATACACATTATATAACTAACCACGCACACTAACTGTCAAGTAACTGAATTGTAATAAAGTTAACTTACATAAATATTCCAAGTCTAACGCGTCGGAAGGGGTCTGGGACCTAACAATAATCAACACTACGCGGATCTCCACACGGAGGTTGTCGAACTAACCCACAGGTTTTGAACACCGAGTTCAAAAACACTCTACAATTATTAATCTGCTCGAAAACGGGCGAATAAGAGCCCAAGACCCAATTATTTTGACCATAAACCATGAAAGTATCTAACCTAACCAGCACTACTAACAAAGCTTAGAACATAGGAAGTAGGCCTAAAGTTATGGGGAGTTGGAACTGTACCCATCAAAACACTAGTCAGAAGACATAGCGAAAACTAAACCATAGTCAAAGAAGACTAATCAAGTTTACAAATATCAATTCGTACTATTGATAGCAAGGGTGATCAATTAAGAGTTAAAAACAATTAAACTCAGGCTAATGAGCCTTCACAGAGCTACTAGGGCATTAGTATAGCGTAAAGCGAGAGACGCTTTAAGAGTCCGTGAATAGAACAGTTCCTATCTTGTTAATTTATAGCAGAAGTTATATTACTAACAGCCTTGTCTGTAGAGTGCTTGGTGTGAGCTTGAGTGTCCAACCCGATACATTCGCGAGCAGTAGATGAATCGAGTATAGTCGAGGTCTGTTGAAATTCTCGGAGCAAATCTTTGTAAATGAATACAATACATATTCTGGATGCAGGTATTCATAATACTGTCTCAAACAGATTGTGGCATTGGAGTGTTGTAGAGGGGGGTGCTAGACGGCTGTAGTATGGTACTAGTAAGCGCCCCCGCACAGCTGGACAGTGAGATAGCGTAGGGCAGCGCGAAAGAGCGTCAGTTCATATTTGAAGATCTTTAGGTCATAACGCGTGTGTGTGTGGTAATAGGCCCACTTCTAATTCACCACCCAACCATTGCATTAAAGATTACACGCTAAACACAGTACACATGGAGTAGAAAAATGTATCTATATTGAAATAACTTGAATATATGTAAGGGCCTAGAACTCTATTCCCGTTACATTTCATACAAGTCTACGCGTGAGAAGTGAAACGTCTAACTTTCTGAATAAAAAAACCGTTAAAAATTTGATTTTTGGATCAATAGAGTCCTTGAGTATTATTAATAGAAAGGGAGTATATTTAATAGAATGGTTAAAGTACAACGTAGTACCTGACAACACCTGTTTGACGGTAGAGGATTCAAGACAAAACCTCAAAGCGACCACACTTAATCTGGTCAAATAATTTGGAATAAATCTTATTCAGCCCATTGACTATTCGGTGCCACACATAAGACCTTAGTAGTAAAACCCATGAGTATGTTGATGTAATGGCAAACCTGAAAAGGATAAATATTCAAATGGCCTGAAAACATTTACATGATTTGAGTTGATATATATTAATTGAGATAGTATTACACAGTGAAACTGTAAGTTGAGTTGATTTAAGTTTTTACTCAATCTGGAATGGGTCCGTAAGCGGGACAGTGAGAGAATACTGATAGAAGTCCAATTTAAAAACTATGGGCTAGCAGAATGTTCCCCTTCTTACCTGAAACATTGAGGATGTTTGGCCATCCAATAAGAATAAAGAGAACAAGCTTCAGGTTTAAATAATACAATTGGGATCGTCTCCTAAAGAAGCAGTACAAGTTACAGACATTTTTCCTTATACTCAGTGGAGTAGAAGGAGAAGAACCTATGTTTTTCAAAGGTTTATCACACCCTACATAATACTAATCTGCAAATTTTTTAGCAGACAGTTTAGAGAACAATATATTAAATATCCCCTATTGTATGACTAATGTTACCATGGGTATGCAGAGGATCGGACATATTATCAAAGTCACAGACGCGTACTTGTACTTTCCGTTACATATTATGGGCTTGATTTTGACAAGTGAGCACCATACTTAACTAAAATTAAGTAAAAGTCAGGAGATCAAAAAACAACTAAAATCTAATATAGGTCAAAAAAGGGGACAATAGGAGCGAGGGCTTGGAGTTCTGTGCATTGAATATTTAGGCCAAACATTCAAAAAACAGTACCTCTGCAACTCCCCACCAGTTGCGGAAATAAATATAAGAACGGTCTAAGTCTCAAGAGTTAGTAAAAAAAGTATATTTACTCTGCTGAAGTTAAGTTTACCATATCAGCACAAACAAATAACTTAACCTCATAAACTTAGGGTATGGTGGAACAATATTATAAATTGGGAGCAGAATTTGTGTCAAGTTGGTATTTATTTGACAAACATTAAATATTGTGAGAGAAAATAAAAAAATTAGTATAATATGTTTAAAAATTATATTCACTAAATATCAGAGACGTCATCAAAATGTTTCTATTACTATTAACAAAATTACAAAGTTTATATAATAGAAAACATCAATCATTTAACTTGAGCGTCATTATCCAGACAAACCAAATAGCTTGAAATGGTTTTCAGCTCGTTAAAAGGTTATCTCAAAATTTAAGTCATGAGTTCATTAAGTTACTAGAGAAAACTTATCATTAACCAAGTTATCCTTAAATAGTTTATTACCAAAGTGTATTTTCCCATTAAAAACCCAGAATATATAAACCAATAAAACGCTTAAACAAGCCATATAATATTTTCCCTAAATTCTATCCAATATTTACATTTCTTAGTAATGCACCATAATTTTGGGATGAAGGGAATGTGGAAAACAATTTTGGATAAACCAACCTCAGTACACCCGACCGAGATTCGAACCTCGATCTCCCTATTAAGGCTACTACGAGAGTAGTTCCCCATACAATGTGGCCACCGAAGCGGGGACTTTAAATTGCTAGACGATATCTGGGAGTATATTTTTGAAATGTAGGTTTGTCAAACGACCTTCCATCCGCTATTTGTACCCCTTGCCAGAATTCATTAAACAAATTATTTTAATATCATATTCTGAAAATTTAAAAATGACACCTGGACACGGAATCGAACCCGGACCTTCGGTTTAGTACGCCAATGCTCTTACCACGAGCTATCCGGATTCTTTCCGTGCCCATGGTCATTTCTTCGCTCATATTTTAAGGCAAAGTCTATGATGGACGTTTCGGAAGTCGTCATTTATAAACATGTGATTACATAGATCACAGCCATCAGACAACGCAGCCACCTGCGAATCGGTAGTTGGCAATGTATTTAAACCAATTGACAATTATATTATATTGTACGGGATTGCATATATTAATGAATCGGATAGCCGAAGCTATCATCTATGCATTTTTAGTGAGGTTAGCTCCTCTTAGATTATCATATTCTGAAAATTGTATTCGAGTCCCGTGGTCCATGGTGCATTTTTCAAATTTTCAAATGAAGTTCACTAAAATATTAATGGAATTCACTAAAATGCATAGAGATAGCTGCTATCATTCATTAAACAAAATTTTTTTAAGTTTTTTTAATGTGCGCTATAGGGCCCCCTTTTTTTCAGTTTGAGGGGGAGAGTGGGGGCGGGGTGAGTCATAGTTGCATCTCACAAAACGGGTGTCCTAGTTTCGCCATGAGTAGTATTGTTATTTCGAAACTTTCAAAAAAAAAAAATACAAAGGGGAAGGGGGTTTTAAGGGGGGCAGGCTTTTAGAATTTGTCAGCCGTTAATCTCGGGATTCCTTAAAAGTGTCAAGAACTGTTGGGGGGCCTGACCTAGCCTAGCTCCTCACCTCTCTTAGATAACCTTTTCACTACCATTTTAAATTACTAGCAGGGGGCTCGGTTCTTCAGGTTAATAAAGTAGTATCAATTTTAGATTTCTAGTTTTGACAACCCCATAAATTTTTTTAAAAAAAATTTTTTTACACAATTTTTTTTTCTTTAAAAAGTTTTTAGTAGCTAGTATTTTAAAAATTGTACCAAAAGGGTAAAAAAGCTAACCTTTTGAATTTAAACTGTTTATTTTATTTAAAAATTTTTTTTTCAATTTTTAATGAAATATTATTATTATTATTATTTTTATTATTATTTTTATTTTTATTTTTATTATTATTTTTAAATTATTATTATTATTATATTATTAGCACCAACTTTTACTCCCCCTTCGGGTTATACGCATTACGCAAATGTGTAATGAATGGTGATTGTGAATAAAAATGGGGGACCTACATTTTTAACGGGGAATCCAAACCAGGGTAAATGGCCGACATTCCCCACATTCACAATTTTTCCCTTGTCAGGGGTGAAGGAAGGTTTGTCAATCACTAAATCTGTGCCGGGACAAGATTGAACCCCGAACCTCACACAAAAGTCCGACCCCTTTTCCCCTAACCACCGGGTCACCTATTTTTAATGTAAAAAACATGATCTACCAAAAAAATCACACTATTCAGTCCAAAAAAATTGACAACACTATATTTTGTTTTGCAAAAATTTTGCCTGCTCATATTTGATTTTTTTTTAAAAAAGACCTTTTTTTGATTTTAGGAAATTTTTCATTTAGGGATTAGTTCTTAGACCACTAGGCCATTTTTTTTCCGGTTTTTTACGAACTTAAAACATTTTAACCTCAAAACTATCGGGATAATTTCTAAGTAGGGGGGGAAAAGGAAGGTAAAAATTTATTAATATCAGTTCACACCTTTACGTAAAAATGGGAAAAGGGCTATTTAAGAATAAAGCATCTACTTTAAAAAATGCCGGATTAAAAATCCTGAACTCCCGCACTGGCAAACAGGCCCCAAAATAGATTAAAACCCTTTTTTTGGTTTTCTCACCTATTAGAGTTAAATTTAAAATTAAGGAAACATTCCTAAACATTCTTCAAAACTTTTAGGATGCAAAGACAAACTTTTGCGAACCTTTGTTTCGGGTTTTTCAATTTTTACCCCCCATTTTCCCGTTCAATCTTTTTGGATTTTAGGAATTAAGTATACCCGCTTTTTGGTTAGAAAACATTTTAGAAAATTAAAACATATTTCCTTAGTCAACATTGAAAACTTTTTACTATTTATTTAGTCATTCTATGGGATTTGATAAATTTATTAAAGGTGACGCGAAGTAGTATGATTTGGGGTAATGAAATATTAAATTGATTATACTTTAGAAACAAAATTTCAAACTGTTCTTCCTAAAAAATCATACTGTAATAACCCCGTACCGCCCTTGTACTCAGGAAACTAGAAAAATTTTTGCTTCCAGACGAGTTTAACCCCCCCATACTCTGTTCCACAGATATTCAGATTGAAATAGAAAACCATATCGGTCAACTGCCGCGTAGTGTTTTGCAGTTGTCATTTTTTGACTAGTCTTCATCTCAACGCGCCGAAAGAAAAAGAAATGTATTTTCGAAAATTTTTGCCTCCTAAAATTTTAATTTTTTAAAATACCTTTAGGCTCCATCAACAGTTCAACTTTCATATAAAGGGCCTTTATTTATAAAAGAAATTTTTTTCTGCCTTTAAATTTTAATTTTTAGCGTATCTTATATATTGATGAAATCCAAGTGGCAGCTGTAGGTCATAGGGGCTTGACCCATCAATACGGGGGAAGTAGATAATCTAGTATAGTTTCATTTTTCGGGAAAGGTAGGCCCTTTCTATTGAAACGGACTGTAAAAAAATTTGTTTTTTACCCCATATTTTTAAATGACCTTTGTGACAATAAAAAATTTTTTCAGAAATCCGTTCTGAATAATTAGCATATACACATGAAAACCCAAAGTTTTGTTATATAAATTTTGGGTTTTAAAATTTTTATAAATAATTTTGCATTTTTTTTTTTTAAAAACAAAATGTCACATTCCCCATCCCGGTTGGTACGGGGAAAATACAAACTCTCTATCAGGTTTGCAAGTGACTGAAGAAAAAAGGTTCAAACTACAGCGGGGGTTACAAGAGGTTTTTTTTATGAGGGTTTTCTCTCTCTTCCCAATGCAAACCATAACTTAAGTCTAAATTTAGCTTTCCAAAAACTATCCCATTAGGGGTAAATTAACTCAAAACCCAAATGGCAGTAAGTGGAAAAAACGACTTACATGATTCATCCCAATATTTGTAGGCCTGTTTAAAAATCGACATTATAGTTGAGTTGGGTGCGGTCATTCAATTGGTAATTATTTAATGTATTTAAAAAGGGTAATTTTTAGCCAAATGTCAGGGCTCGATTAAAGTAGTGTATTTTTTTTTTTAAAATTTTTATATTAATACTAATAAATGACCGTATTCTTAAAAAATATTGTATTGGAATTACCAATAATATAAAAAGGGAAATTTTAAAAATCCCAAAACAAACCTTGGCTCCAAGTCATCGGGGGCTTTTCTGACACTCTAATGTAGGTGATAACCCGTATATTATTATTAGCACCGCTCTTACTACCCGTCGGGTTATACCACTTACGCTAATGTTAAAAAAGGGAGGGTAATTGGAGATGAAATAAGGACCACATTTAACGTGGGAACCAAACCCAGGGTGTGGCCGGCTTTCCCCCATTTTTCCCACAAGATTAACCCTGTATAGTTCGGGATATAGAGCATTGGCGAAAACTACCGGGCCCTAAAATTTCGCGTAAGATGGGGTTTTTATTTATATTTGAATTAAAAAAAAACTCCTTAAATATGGCGTAGTAAATGTTCGGATTTACGGTGTTTCTTTAAATGACACTTTTGGCAAACATAAACATAATAAAGGTAAATTTTAATTTTTGGATTTTGTATCAGGGCAGGACCTTATTTTAAAATAAAGAAATAATCCTTTTTCAATTTTATTTTTTTTAAATTACAGTGGTTGCACGCACTGGGGTAAAAATGTTATGTAGCTGTACACCAATTTTTGGGTACAGTTAAAAACTTGAAGGAACTTTTTTTAAATACCAACATATTTTTTGGTAAATTTTGAAATGTTAAAACTATATTATTATATAAATTGATAGTTATTGAAATATCATGAAAGTTACAGCTTTAGATCACATGACGTAGGGACACATGAAAAAAATTTTAAGTAACTTTTTAAAACTGTCAATGCTATTCAGTACGGTTTTTCTTCTATAAAACAGCCACCAAATGTGGGTTTTATTCATTGGGGCGAACTTTTATTTTTTAACTCATTTTTGGGAAAATCAAAATTTCCCTTTTCCTCATGGCAAGTTAACTGACCAAGAAGATTTGGATGGCCCCACCGATAGGGGTCCAGACACATAATACCCACGCCCAAATTGTGTGATGTAATAAGTGTTCAATCACGAAAGCACAAACAATACTGATAAAACATTTTAAAAAGCCCAAAAAGCAAAAAGAGCTTTCTATGAAAAATTTTTGACATTTTAAAATCAAAACACTAAAAATCATTATTTGGAAAGCCTAGAAAATTAACTACCTACAAAAACAAAAAAAACCAAATATATTTTTCTTAAATGTATTTAAAAGGGCATCTCAAAATTTTCAAGATGTGTTTGGGCAAGCATATATCGTTAATGACCCGACCGACCTTGAAGGGGTTGTGGGGTTGGGGGGGGGGAAAAAGGGGTGTTAACATTTCCTGGTACCTGCACCCGACATTGTCAAAGAAAAGGTTTTGGGTTTTGGTGGGGGGGTTAGCAAGCTACAAAGCGATAGCAGATTTTTCTTGCGGACATCACTGAACAATTTAAAAAAACTTGGCAAAAAAATTACGTGGGTTCTATGTTTTTTTTAAATTTTGAAAAAAAATACGTCCCTTTAAATTGACTGAAATTCTTTTTTTTAATAAAAAAAAAATTTGACCCCACCAAAACGTAGAAATGCAAAATTTTTGCATCATTAGTAAATTAATAAATAAGTTTGTTTTTTTGTACTTCAAGAAACATAGAAAATATTTGAACACAAAAAAAAAAAAACCACTACTCCTGCGAATTTCATAACCCCGGGGAAAAAGTACCAAAGTGGGGTGTTATTTTTGCTCTTTTCTCCCCAACACCCACCTTTCATGCACCTTTAAGAATTATTTAAAAAACAACACCAAGGAACAACAACGGGAAAATTTTTTTAACGTTTAATATCAAGCCCGTACCACCAATTTTTCAGGGGGGGGGGGTGGTTGGCACATCCCCCCAATTTGACAGAAGCAAAAAAATTCTAAATAATAAACATTCAAATAAACATCTGAAGTATTTTTCTGCAACAATCACCATAACTACAGAATTTTAGGAGGGATTCTAAATTTTAAACACCTTTAGAAACTACTGAAGTTTTTTTTAAAGCAACATACACCAAACTACAGAGGCGGGAAAAATTTTAAAAATTTTAAACACCTTTAAAACATCTGAAATTTTTATCAACATAACCCAAACAACAAAGGGCTAGGAGAAATTCTAAATATTAAACATCCAAAACTCTCCGAAATGTTTTAAGGGTAAAAAAACCCCCCAACACTGAAGTTCGGAAAAATTCTAAATATTAAACACCTCTAGAACTACTGAAATGAGGTTTTTATTTGCAACATGACATAATAACTCCCAACGCTATAAAAATTATAATTTTAAAATTTATTATTATTATTATTATTATTATTTTTTATTATTAATTTATTTTTTTATTAATATTTTTTAGCATCGCGTCTTACTACCCGTTTATAAATTTTAAAAACACCTCAAAGCAAAGTATTTTTTTATGTAACTCAACACCCTGTATTTTACCTTAATTTTTATTTTGTTTAAACCCATAATAAAGCCTTAAAATTTGTTCATAAATTCGGTTGGGGGGGGGGGGGGGGGGGGGGTTGAACCCAAACCCGCTTCCTGGCTAGGGCCTTGCTTAATGTCATCGATATTTTCTAAAAACGTTTATGGCACCCTCAACTTACTAAGAGAAATTTTTTAATTTAAAAGAATTATAAAATAAACTTTTAGAATCGAATTGTATTTTATTCTAAAAAAGTATTGCTCCCCCCAAAATAAAACCCGGGCCCACCCGGTGGCCCGGGTCCCCCCTAGGGACCGACAAAAAACTTATTGAGTACTCTTTAAGAAGACCTCAGCACAGCAAAAAATGAAGCCAGCAAATTAATGAATTCCCGAAAAAACTATCGCGACGGGACCTCTTTATTTGCCATACGTCATTTTTCTAGAAGCAAGGCCAAACCGAGCGCTTTTTTTGATATTTGGATCAGTTTTCACATCCCCATAGCGTTTTGACGGAAAGGGTGTCATACACACGAAAAATTTTTCGGGGTGAGGACGGATAGGTTAGTCCCTGCATGGTTTTGAGGGATCTCTTTGTTAAAACAGCGAGGAAGGTTTTTTATCAAAAATGAAACTAATTTAAATTTTTGAATAAATTTTAAAAAAATTTTAAGAACCTTTGCTTTATTAGAAGTCTTTAAAATTTAAATTTGGGAAACTTTTAATTTCTTCGAAATAATGGTAGTTTTAGGGAGTGCTTTTTCAAATTTGTTTAAAAAATTTTTAAAATAATAATGGGTTGCTTCTTGAAATTCAAAGTTATTTTGCAAAGCATTGCATCTAACTTGATGCCCTAACCAGTCTAACTTTTCACGCTTTAGAACCCCAAATGGCGGAATATAAAAGAGGGAAAAAAATAGTAGTTCAGCCTGCAAGACCTATTGTTTATCTAAAGATAGCACTTCCCCCTTTTTCTCTGACGATTTACCTTTTACAATACATTATCCCCTGAAAACAGGCTTGTTTTTTTAAAATCCATTTTTCCTGTTTTCTTTTATAGATAAAAATTTTTTCTACCAGGGAAATTTTTTAATTTTCATCCTTGAAGGATAAACCCCAACAGGACATTTTCGGACCAAGCCATAAACAAGCTATATTTTTAAAAAAAAAAAAAGTGATGGAGGCTACTTCAACATAAAATAATAATTTTTGTACACCATAAAAACTAATTCTAAAAACTATTTAAGAAACTGTATTTTTTTTTTAATTTTAAATCTTAAATCCTGATAAACTTAAAAACAAGGGGAAATTTATCTTGACCTGTCTGACGCGGCAGCGTTTGTAATTGTTTTAAAATTTATTGACGCTTTTTAACAAATTTGAAATAATTAAAAACTTTTCTCAGTGTTGGTCAAAGAAGTGATTTTAATTAAAATTTGAAAACTTAAACCGTTTGATCTATTTTTTCAGGAATTATGATGATGATATAATAATAATTCTTCTGAACTAAATAAATATGTACTTCATGTGGGAAAGATTCCCAGAAACTAATTACATTTTCCCAAGGTCGTTTGAATTTTTAAACCCTAAAATTAATTTTCGGGGAGCCTTTCCATGTGCCAAGAGATAAGGTGATGTGATGGTGAATAAAACCCGGGATGAAGCAAATAAAATCTTAAAAAAACTAACCTATTAATTAAACATTGTGACATGAAATACCCCCCCTTTTGAGAAAAATCCCTGTACATTTGGGGGAATCGAATTTTAGCCCTTTTAGTTCAGCAGCCAGAACCTGACCACAACACCATATTAGTTCAAATAAAATGAAATTTTTCTAAACGTTTGTAAAAAGGGTGACCAACGGTGTCTCCCCCTTTTTTATTTCCATAGATAAAAAAAGAAAAGAAAATAATTCATAAATTTTCTTACAGGTATACAATCACATTTTCTGGGAGGGCCCAAAAGTTCTAAGGATATTGCACTTGGACTATTCATAAAATTTAAACCCCCCTTAGCTGTTTTGGGGTAACAACATTGCACTTGGGCTAACACATAATTAATTCCTTCCTTGAGGTTTGTGGAGGAACTAGACTAATAACCGGGCACTTATAATTCCCCCTTGAGGGTTTTTGGGGAACTAGACATTGAACTTGGACTACTTAAATTCCCTTCCTTGAGGTGGTGGAGGAATTAGACTATTGCACTTGGACACTCAAATTAAATTCCTTCCCTTTAGGTTTTTTGGGGGAACTAACATTGCACTTGGACTACTCATAATTAATTCCTTTCCCGGGGCTTTTTGGGTAACAACTATTGTACTTGGACTACACATAATTAATTCCTTCCTTGAGGTTTGTGGGGGAAAAAACAATGAACTCGAATACTTATAATTCCTTCCCTTTGGGGTTGTGGGGGAAAAAACATTTAATTGACTACTTTTAATTCCCTTTCCCTTAGGGTTGTGGGGGAATAGACTATTGCCTTGGACTACTATAATTTAATTCCCCCTTGAGGTTTTGTGGAGGAACTAGAAAATATTGCACTTGGACTACTCATAATTAATTCCTACTTGAGGGGTTGTGGGGGAACTAGACTATTGAACTTTGGGCACTTATAATTCCTTCCTTGAGGGGTTTGGGGGAACTAGACATTGCACTTGGATACTCAAATTAATTCCTTCCTTGAGGGGTTTTTGGGGAACTAGACTATTGCACTTTGGGCTACTCATAATTTAATTTCCTTTCCTGAGGTGTTTGGAGGAACTAGACTTTAACTCAACACTTATAATTCCTTCCTTGAGGTGTTTTGGAGGAAAATAACTATTGAACTCGGAGTAATTAAAATTTCTCCTTGAGGTGTTTTTGGGGGAACATACTATTGAACTCGGAGTAATTATAAATTCCTTTTGTTTAGGTGTTGTGGAGGAACTAGACTATTGCCATTACATTGGGGCTACTTGAGACTCAGGGAAGGAAATTTTCCCTCCTCTCCCCCCCGACACAGACAAAAGGGTTAGCGAAAAAAACTTTTTTGTACTGAGGTTTTTAAACTTCACATTCACAATATCTCCAATTCGATTCCCTTTACGATAAGGGATTTTTTTACTTAAAACATTAATTTTTTGAGCATTATTAAAATTTTAAAATATAAAGTAAAAAATAACTTCAATTTATTTGCCCGGAGGGATCAGGCCTGTTTTAACCAAATAAATGGTAAACCACCTAATCGCACAAACTTTTTCTTTTTGGTGTTAAGCTTCAAGATAATTTTTTTTTAAAAAACAGGTTTTTTTATTAAAATACTTTTAAATAAATTTTTACTCATAAAAACAAATAATAAATTTCAATCACAAAATCACTATTTTTATAATATAATTTTAAAACCCAAAATATTCAAATATTAAAAAACAAATTCAAATTTTTTAAAAATAAAATATTTGAACACCCTAAATGTATCATTTAAAACATCCCAGATTACCATTTTAAATTAAATCTTTAAAGGGCAATTCCAAAACATTCAAATTCTATAATTTATTAAAGTAAACTACCATTAAAATTAATATAATTTAAAAACAAAATAAAGATACAATATTATTTATATTAAAAAAAAAAGTCTCCAATACCCATTTTGAACCAAATCCTATAACCATTTAACATAATCAAATTAAAAAAAACAGTCTCAGCCCAAAATTTTTCCCCCCAAACAAGATAAACCTTTATTGGGGTGTTTAGACAACACTCCCCAGATGGGCTTACATTTAAAGCAAAACGTTTTTTAGCCCTTTTCAAAAAAATTCAAATTTTCAAAAAACACCCCCAGCAAAAAGACCTTTATTGAATTTTTACCCTAAGCAAATAAAAGGATAATTTATCAGCCAAAACCCCAACAAACCATTTGGAACCCCAAAATTGTTAAGCAAACTAAAAAAGTTCAAGTTTTTGAAAAAACACTCGTATAAACTACCCATAAATGATTTTTTTCCCCCCAAAAAAAGTAGACACGTTATTTTTCCCTGCAATAAATCCCAAGACGGAACCCAAAACTTTTGGGGCCATTTGTAAAAATTTTCCTGTTTTTGAAAAACCTTTATCTGTAAACACCCCCTTTAACGAATTTTTGCCCAAAAACCAATTATATAATCCTTTGCCATGTCAAACAAACCTTAGATGTCATTATAAACAAAAAAATTGTAACATTTTTTAAAAATATGGGAAAAAAAAAAAAATTTCCATCATAACTACCCTTATTTAAGGTTTGAGTAAAAATAAAAAATTTTTGGTAAATAGCCCTAAAAAACAAAAAATCCAGTTTGAAGAAAAACCACAAACCTTTTTGGGTTTCCCTGGCCGGGGACAGAAGGCAGGTAGACAACAGACAAAAGTAAGCCACTTTTTTTATTCATGTTCATTTAAAACTTAAAAATTAGTCTTATCTTGGGGGTCGCTTATCAGACAAATATTTCTTTTTAATGAGAAAAATAAAAAAAATTTTCATTTCAACAACTAGCTTTTTTTTAATTTAAATCGGCGGGGAAAATTTTATATGATTTTTTATAACTTTGGTGGGATTATATTGATAAATTCAACATTTACTATTGTAGAACCCTCTATACATATCATTTTGGGGTGCGAATGCGTCGATGCCCGGGAAAGACTGTAAAGACAGTCGATGAAAAATAACGGCAAATTCAGAAAAAAGCTCTATAACTTCAAATAATATTAAACCAATTTTAATTAATAAAAACCCCAAGGTTTATTTATAGTGCGTATTCTATTAATTAAAAGTCTCAAGCCAATTCCAACCCTGGCGAGAAATATATATATTGGGGGAAAATTTTTGTTTTTCCCATTTACAGTGAGGTATTACTGGCTGGAGACTGGGTTTTGTGTCTGTCTAGAATTAACTATTTTAAGCGTGGGCTGAATAAATTTATTAATCCTCTTTTCCCTACCCAAAAAGGTCCGAGGCCAAAAATTGGGCTGCCAAATATGGGAGACGGGGTTCAACTACACTTGGGGGTATTTTTGGATAGTTTTCCCCAAGTGGATTTTTTCACTCTCCCTCCTGCAAGTGCGATGGGGTTTTTTGTAAACTTAACCTTCCTCACCCCAACATATTGGCGCGATTAGAATAGGCCCACAATAACTGGAACGAGTATAAGATGGTACCAACAAAAAAAAAACATCGGGTTTGGATAAAACCCAATTTTTAAAAATTAAAAAAATTTAAAAAACTTAAAACTATTTTTTACAATTCATTAAACAAAAAATAAAATATCCGTTTTTAAAATTTTAAAATAAAATTTGTTGAAATTCTTATTCAAACAAAGTATGCTTATTGACTTCCAAGAATTGGGGACGTGTATGTGTCGGGTGCAACGGGTATTTTTATGGCTGGAACGAATGAATGTACAGCACGAAATTTTTCTTTCAATAATTTAAACAATGTTTTTTTCATGAATTGTTATAGGGGGGGCTCTGCTACCCCAACCCTCTCTACACAACATTTTAAATTATAAGGGAGCGCCTGCTCCCAACCCTCTATACATAAATCAAACAATCCATAATATTTACCATCGGGGCGAGATTTTAAAATCCAGCCGGGGGCACGAGCTTGATTTTCCACACTGATGCACCCTTTGGTTTTTCAATTTAATCTCCACGTTGTTCGGATGCTTTCCCTCAAAAATCTTTCTCCCTCCTACCCCCAGCATTTTTGGGTTTTTTGTTTTTATCTAAATTATCCACATATTTACACCAAAAATTAGGCACGGGGTTGGAATAACATTAGAGGAAATAAGCCATTTTTTTTGGGAAGGGGGTGGAAACCATTTAGAAAAAAAAAAACCCTCAAGCCGGGACATCGATTCGGATTTTGGACCCGATAGTGAATCCCGAAATCATTTTACCACGATGCGGACCACCCTTAAAAAAAACCCTAATGACAAGGTACTAATGGTCCGGCCCCCCCATGGGGTATGCTCAGTGATCTGCTACAACCAGGGTACCAGGTTTAATTTTCCCCGGTACCTTTGGGGATCCTTACTTAAGGGGGAATGATCCCAATGAAACCCGGGGTCCGGGAAATTAGTCTTAATAAAGTTTTTAAAATTCTCCTACCCAAACATTTATAAATTTCTTCATCAATCATCTCATTGTGGGACGACGTGTAGAAACCTGATGTGGTGACCCCTTTTTAAACATCGTGTTCCACTAGGGCGGGTAATAGTTTAAATAAGTCGGTCGAAGGGTGCAGTCACTCTCTCAAAAGTCACCACACAAAAAAAAAACTCCATACAAAAAAATAAATGAAGGGGTTTTTGTTTTTTCAGGGAACAAAGCTCATCCACGGATGTTCAAAATGTCAATTTACCAAAACTCGTTTTTAAAGCTGGGTTTGTAAAAGTTTTTTTTTGTATTCTCTCGAAGGAGTAATGGGACAGTAACAACACCAGTTCCCCCGTTTAAATGCTTTTATTAAGGGGCATGCCCTTTCCGAGGGGAGAGACCATTCAACACCGAATCACAACCGACCCTGACCGTACAGTCCGTTCGAGGGTCGGGGGGGAAACGTGGGGAAATAGGGGATTCTACAGATTATTCCACTGGAACAGTTTGCTCCGCCCGTTGTTGTTGACAATACGCGTGGAGAAGAAGGCGAATGACAGCTGTCAGGGGGTTGATCCATCGGAGTGTCTTGCCAAGCAGTCAAAGCATGGTTCATCGAGGGAAAAAGAGTTGAAGGGGCTCCAGCGCATTTGGAAACCGTGGGGAAACAGTGACCGGGGAAACAACCCTTCCACAAACTAACAGGGGAATCTTTCGAAATTTTTTGCACGTCATTTCCACAGTGGACCCGTGAACTAAACGCCAATTCTTTCATTCTGGTTTGCTATATGGGGAGGCTTAGCTCACTTTTCGGCCGGGGGGTTTTCCCAAAATGGTTTTCCACTTTCCCCCCACGAAAAAAACCCGGGGTTTATTTCCTTTAAAAACCACATTTTTCTTCCAATTATTAGGTAATTATTTCAGATAGCCCTAAGATTTTTTAAGACTGATCACAAAAAATAGAAAAAATAAAGCGCGTTTCCTTTTAAAAAAGTACAAGCAGTCTTGCAGAACCCCCCTTTCTTTGTAAGCAGCCTTAAAACCCACTTAATGTAAACACCCTTTGTAAGCAGCCATAGCACCCACACATTGTAAGCACCTTTGCAGCCCAACATGTAAAAAGCCTTACAGCCCCCCTATTGTAAGCACTGGGCACACATCACCGGCCCCCAAAGTAGTTGTTTTCATAAGAAATGTATACTACTTTTTCTATGGTTGAACAAATTGTGACATCCAACACTCACATTTCTCAGTTGGTCCCTGAATAACGGTCCAATGAGCCAAACAATAAAATTTTGAAAGAGGGCCCTAGAAAAGGAATATATACTTTCTCTATGGTTGGCCTTTCACATACACAGGGATCAAAAAAAAGTCCGGGGGTGTTGTTTCTGTTTTAAAGGAGGTTATTTGTAAGTCTTACAGAATAAAAATTTTTTATTCTAAATTGCACTTTAACTGCCCCCAATAAAATAAATCAAAAACAGCACTATTATTCTCCTGGCGAACATATAGAAACCAGATCAAGAACGGTAAAAAGGGCTCAACCCCACTCCCCCAACCCCCAAAAATAATTAGATGTTTTTAGTATTTCCCTTTTTAATGTTCAGAACATTTCTTATTCGATTCTTATTAATTCCTATATAATACTTCAACCATAGGTGTACTAATCTTTATTATTGGGAGTGGGGGCAACATGGAAAGGACCCTCTAAATGACTTTAAATTTTTAGATCAAATAAAACAACCAAATAATAACAAGAATAATATCTAAAGAAATAAGCCTTTAGTCACTTAATCATCTTTGTTATCTTAATCATTTTTTGGGTTTTTTTCCCAATGTGATTTCAATTTTTTTTTTAAAACCATTCACTGCTTCTTTGCGTATTAAGAAATGCCCATTTTTCGGGGTTTTTTGGTCGCCGTAACGCTCGAAAAACCCCAATTTTTGTTTGTAATAAATTCAAATCTATTTAAAAATTTTTCTAATTGAAAAGTGTGTGGAAAAAACTGCGGCAAGATTTGGGGGGTTAAATTTTTTTTTACGCAAGTAAGTTGCATGGACCAATTTGCATTGCAAACAAGTTCGAAAATGTATGTCATAAGGAAGAAAGTTTCTGTCATTTGTAGATCGTTGAAAAAGGGAATATAATAGAATGTTTTTATGGTGAGGAAAGCATGTTTAGTAAATTCACTTTTAAAGGGGTTTAAAAAGGAAGTAAAGTGTGTACATAAATTTTGAAGCGAAGGTTTGATATTAACAAGTGTTTTACAAGGTTTTTGTTTTGTATCCATGATTATTTAATATATTCATGGTAAGTGTACAAGGGGTACTAAGTGAGGGAAAGGTTGGGGTACAAATGGACATTTTTGGGGAATGTGAGAGTTTGTTATATCGGGAAATACTGTATTAAGGCGAAATGAAATGACTTTTCAGAATGAAATAAAACGTTTTAATGTAGACAGGGAGAAAGGAAACTGTAAAAAAGTCCCAAAAATTTAAAGTGAAGTTTTTTATAAAGACAGACCAAAAAAGATGCAACTAAATAAAATGAAAAACTATTTAAAAAAATGAATGATTTGGTGTATTTAGGGGAGAATGTTCTGAAAAATGTAAGGCTAATGGTGAACAAATGACGGGAGAATGCGTCTCGGAGAGTATTTTGGTGTATATGGACTATTGGAAAAAGAGGTTGTATCAAAAAGGCAAAAATGGGATTATATAAAAGTGTGAAAAGCCAAAAAATTTTTTTATAGATGGAATCGTGTGCATTTTCAGGAGAAACCAAGAGCAAGGGAATACGGTTGAAATAGATATTATAAGAAATGTGTGTGGGGAAAAACCTACGGGATAGTAATTATAAATGGGGGCTGAAGGAGAGGCTTTAAAAAGGGGAACCAAAGGAAAAATTTGAAAAAATGTCTTACTTGGTTTGGGCATGTTTAGAGGATGAGTGTGGATTGGGACAAGCAAATATTTGAAGGGAAATTTGGATCATAAGAAGGGGTTTGGTATGTAAGACGTGGGAAAAAATTGTATACGAATGTTGGCAAAGAAAACATTAGGATGTAAAAAAAAAAGAGTATTATGGCCGGCTTTTGGGGTTGTTTTAAAACGGAATTTTTACTTATGCAGAGATAGGGAAAAACATAGTGTGTATTATGTGTATGAGTTTATGTATTATGTATGAAAAGTATATATGATGTCTGTATGTATGTATGTAAAGTATGTATGTATGTGTATTTATTATGTTGTGTGTGAATTAGTATTTTTTAAGATTAGTATGTTTAGTAGTTGAGTTGTTGTATGTATGTATTTTGATGTGTGATGTAATGAATTATGTATGTTGTAGTTGATGTATGTATTTTATTATGTATTATAATTTTGGGTATGTATGTATTAGGGTTTGTATGTAGTATGTATGTATGTAATGAAATTATGTATGTATGTTGTATGAGTATGATGTATGTATGTAGTATTTGTTTATGTTTATGTATGTGTTTTATGTATGTATGATGAAAGTTGTTTAAGAAATAGTATGTAAAAGAGGGTTTTAAAGTAGAGAATGTTGTAGGGGTTAAAAGTATTATTAGTATTAGTTGTAATGTGAGTATAAAATTTTTTTTATGTGTGTTGAAATTTGAGAATGTATTATTTTGAAAATTTTTTGGGTATTTATGTAGGTATTATGAATAGAGTATGATGTATGTATGTTGATGTGGTTTTAGTAAGGGTTTTTTAAATTATGTAAAAATTTGTAGTAGGGGAAG
>JBCFYV010002088.1:70000-75000 GCA_039000515.1 Timema cristinae
CTTTCAGACACGTGGAAACAGAAAACCCCAAATTTTTTAAAAATTCCCCATTTTTGGGTTTGACTATTGAACGGACGTGGGGCCCCAACGGGTAACCAACGAATTTGAAAAGGGTCAATACAGTAATAAAATAAAATTGCCCCACTGATCTGGCAAGGGCCCACAGGTCTAAAAACCTCTTAGGAAATTGGCCCCGTCCAGGGTAAGAAACCGCCCCGATTCGGGGAGGTTTAGATCGCGAAAGACCCACATGCTCGGATCTTCTCTATGTCCTGTTCCTCTTGGGCCAAAAAAATTGTTCTTTACCCCTTTTTCACCGTTTTACCCCCAATGGGGGGCCCGCCGGGACAGGGAAAACCCAAAGTACCCCGGGGTGGGAATCGGGGACGCACACTTTCCGCCCGGGTTCTCGAGGGGGTTTTGTAACAAAATGTCCTTTGTTTTTTAGTCTTTCTACCTCACCTTGCCAGTGGTTATAATTTCTGTGTTTAGGGTCGCTGTTGGGTAGTTTGATGGACGAAAGTTTTTGGAACCCCCAATACTCCACCCTTTCGTTCCCCGTTGGGGGTTCCTTCCCCCCCCCTTTTCCCCGTTCCTTTGCGGGGGGGGAAACTCGCTTGTTCTCGTTCCCCGGGATCTGGTAGGCCGGGTTCTCTTTCCCCCTTTTCAAACATCCTTTTAAAAATGCCCCCCCCCACATTTTCTTTTCCAGGGGTGGGACACGAGTACCTTTTAACTTTTTAGCAACCCCGAGCTTTTTTCCCATTTGGGGGATTCAAAGCCAAACAAAGGGGAGTTACCTTTTAAGTTCGAACTCCCTGTGCTCAAAATTTTACTGTCGGAATTTCACTCAAAATGATACCAACGCTTCCGTTCGAGGTGGGTTTTTTTCGTGTTGGTGCAGCGTTGGCTGGCGTAGGGCTACGGGTTGCAACCCCTCTTTGCTGCGTGACACAATACCCCCCCCTAATCCCGACGACGACGCGCCGTTTGAAGAATAAACGGTTCCCGGGGAAGTTCGCCATTTTTAATATAGGTGGTCGCGAAAGTAGTCCTTTAACTCTTGGAACGCTTCTTCGGCTTGCGAGTTCCACAAAATTTCCCTTTTTTTTCTTTATCTGTAGAGAGGGAGGCGATCGACGCCAGATTGGGTATGAACCTTCCATAAAATTGATCATGCCCAAAAACCTGGCTAGTTTCCTCGTATTGTTGGGGTGGGAAAATCTCGCACACTCGCGGCGTTCCGGGTTGACCGCTACTCCTTTACAAGAAATTATGTGGCCGAGGTACTCTATCTGCGTCACGGCCACCCTTAACTTCTTTGGATTGATGGTTAGGCCTGCTTCCCTTATCTTCTGAACACTTCTCTCAGATGTTTTTCGTGTTCTTGGGCGTTTGCAGAAAAATTACAAGGTGTCCAGATACGTAAATACGTACTCGAATTGTATGCCCCAAATATGTGTTCATAAATCGGTGAGAAGATTGTGCCCCCATTGCACTTCCGAATGGGGGAAAATTGAATTCAAATAGCCCCACGGGCGTGATAAACGCCGTGTACCGGTTTAGATGCCCCCGACAGGGGAAGTTGGTAGTATGCCCTATTAAGATCCAACACCGTATATATCTTGGCTCTCCCAAGTTTGAAAGGCCATTTCGATAGTTGGTAAGGGTGTCGCTTCAAACTTCACCTTTGCGTTAAATTTTTCCTATAGTCGATGACCACCCTTTTTTTCTTGTTTTCCTTCGTTACGAGAAAGGCTGGGGACGCTACGGACTTTTCGAGGGTCTGATAATTTCCTTTTTTATTAGTTCTGGATGTGGTGCCTAAGTATTGCAATTTGGGGGGCCCATAGTGGTAGGGTTTAGAACGCATGGGCAATCGTCGAGGAGTTCAATGTCTAAGGTGAGAACAGGGTCCTTCCTATTTTTTCACTTATTACGTCCGATATTCACTCAGCACCTTATTAAAAGCGTCCCGTGGTTTTAAATTTCCCCACCGCTCCCGTTACCTCCCTCCGTTCAGGTAAGGGCTCTAATTCAAACTCTAGTGGTTATCGAATTAAAAACACCTTATTATTAGCGAAATCAATTTTTCATCCCTGCGTCACGCATGAATCCGTGTCCTAATATAACCGGTGTCACCAAGGATTCCACAATCAGAAACCAAATATGCCACGCCCACCTGCCTATTTTGATATTTATCCTTGTCTTTGTTTAACTTTTAAGGTTTTTTCCCTGTCCGCTAAAAACGCATTGTACGTCACATGGTGTAAAACCTTTTAGTTTGTTTTTTTTAGATTTTCATAGAACTCTATAGACATGATATTGCTAACTGAGCCCGTGTCCAAAAGAGGGGATTGTATTTATTTTGCCAATATTTATATTCATCCCTTTAGCGCGCCCTCGTGGTTGTGATTCACGAGTGGATTCAGCGGCGTGGATCGGTTGTTCGGACCACGCTACTTAAAAAAAACTTCCTTTTACCTTGCTCCTTACCCCTTGGGTTTCTATTAGGGCAGTCACGGACCAAATGCGTAGTCGAAAAACAATTGAAGCATTTTCGAGTATTTAGGGAGGAGTATTACCTTTTCTTATCGCCTCTGACTGTTGGATTGTATGGTAATGTTTCCCCTCTCCACCCTTCGTGCAAAAAGTGGGCTCCTCTTGGTATTGCCGGTTTTCCTGGTTTTCGCCGTCCGCCAACACTGGGGTTCCTTCTAAAATTTATTTCTTCGCTAAAGTGTTATTTTAATTTTTTATTTCTTGTTGGCTCAATTCGAAACTTGCGGCCTCTTTCACTAACTGAGGGATGGACTTATCTGGGTTCTAGTTAAACTTTTTTAAATCGGGCCTTAGGTTGCGAAAAATTCCGGTTCAGCTCCTGTTCCGGGTGAACCCCCCCTGCCTTCTAATTAGAGTTTGCAATTTTAGTTACATACTCCTGTACGGATTCCGGGGGTTTTGTATCCTTCCGGAATCTCCTCTTCTATTAACTTTGGTAGTTAGTCTTAAAAAAATTAACTTTGAATAATGTTTGAAATTTTCTCCCAATCGCGCCAGTTATGTTGATTGTTTCTCAACCACCGTAACCTACTTCCTTGAAAAAATTTCGGGAAGCGCTTGTAATAACTCCCCTTTTCGGTTAAATGGTAAGTGGCTTTAAGTTATTTACTCTTTTAAACAATCCACTGGGTCTGACTCCTCCCAAAACAACTCCCCATTTTTTCACTATACCAAGACCGTAAACAGTCTGGATTTAACAACCCATGCGGTTCCATTTGAATGGGATCAGTTATAGGTGATTTGCATTCTGGGTTTTTTTTTGATTTCAGTCGCGGGATCTCTTTCCACCCCCGAGCCCTCTGCTAGTCGGCTGGATAGCTCCTTTCGTTACAAGAACGCGTGGGCTCCTTTTGGTCCCCCCTAACGACTTTACCTTTGCTTTGAGTTGTTCACATAATTTTAAACCAGCCTCTTTTCCTTCAAATGAACTTACTATCGTCTTTGGCCCCCCTTTCTATCTCGACGAAAAATGTAACAAGGTGTTTCAAATTTCTTTATTTGACTCGGGGTAAGTTCTGTCTTGTCAGTTAGGTCTTCCTTTAGGGTATGTACCTCCGTTCTACTTTGGGAACTTCGTCTGATAGCGGAGGAATTAAAGGCTGTTTTTACTATCGGGCGTTTAAGTCTCTTTCCCTGTCTAATGGGTGGAGGATTGGCTGCGAAAACCCCATCCACCGTATTTAACGGGTTTCTCCACGAATTATGATCTCGTATGTAGTCATCTTTCAACAACCTGTTGGGTCCAAATCCATGATGACGGCGAGTAGAATTAATATTGGGTAAGAGCTAGTCTACTTTTCCTATGGGATTTTGCGATAATTTCCCGGGTTCTGATTTTTCATCTACCGTCCCCTATTCACTCTACGATGTTCGACCCTTCCTTTTTTTTCCCCTTTTTAACCTTACTCGCGCTTGCTCTATTTGGCCTAGGTGATATCCTAAATAATAGGTTTCAATGTTAACGCGTAGCGCTACTAGACAATGACCCCTTGACCTCGGCAACAGCGTCAAACGAAACGTACACCTTTCGTTAGACCTTGTTTTCTTTTTGTTGTTTTTATTACCTAGTGGCTTCAACATAGCACTAAGCCTTTTTTTTAAGAGTAAATAATACCTCATCAATGGTTTATAGTAAGGCTAAACCTTGGTGTATAGTAGTGTGAATGTTAGAAGGGACCTGACTCCTACGTATAACTTTTTTTTACGTCCCCAAAAATCAATTGTTTTTAAATGTTTCTTACCTATTAAAACCAACATTCAACATTTTATTTCAAAGAGGTAGTTAAGTCCAACTGGCCCCTAGAAAACCTATAGTTTACTATTTTGATTCCCATTAAACTCATCTAACCTTAAAAAAAGGAAAAAAAATCACTCTTTATTTTATTATTGGTGAGCCCAGATTGAGATGGGTGTTGCCCATCTACCACCCCTCCCCATCGAATGTGCCCAAAACTGGATTAAACATTTGGAAGAAGGGGTTGTTAAAAATTGATGACTGATTAGAAATTAGGGGGTGATGTTGAGGGTAGATCTGTAGGTCGTGCTTGTTGTTGATCCATTCTCGGGGCGCTCGTTCGTGGGAACCGCCGACCTTCCCGTTGTTTCCGAGTAGGGTGCTTGTTGAATGGCCGTTTTGGCCCCTTCGTCTGATGGCCCCTGGGCTGGATATGGTGAACACCAAACGGGCTCCAATCTGTATGTGGTTCTGGTCTGCAACGTTTGTCCGGCTGGTGATAGCGATATTGCCTCCGCGCTGCCCTCCGGTTTTGCGAGTCGTCATCTAATGGTCACTTTCCACTTTGGGACAGAATTGTTGACGTCTTGCATGCTTGTGTATACTTGGATTTGGCTGATGGTTTTTCAAATTATCACGCGTTGTTTCTTTGTTGTCTGTTTCCATTATTCTCTGCTACCATCACTTGCAAATCATCTGATGG
>JBCFYV010002088.1:77500-80123 GCA_039000515.1 Timema cristinae
TGACAAACCTCTCCGTAATGGACAAACAGGCAAGATAAGATTTACTATCTGTTTCGTTTGCCACCGGTGGGTGGTGGTGTTAGTAGAGATTGAAAATGTTATGGTACATTTTCCGAAAGGTTTTGCGTAGTGCCAGCTTGCAGCATACTAGGGAGGTGAATAATCATTTGTATTATCTTACTGATGATATCGTATTCTTAAAATAAAACTCAAATAATGGTATTTAGAAAAATACATATTTTTGGCCAATTGTTCAGAGCATTGAATCTCCGTGAAAGAGGGTGTATTTAAGGCATTGACTTTTTTGTGTGTATATTTTTGTGTTTTTTGCCTGTGGCCTGGGTCGGTTATTTTATTGAAGTAATATATTTTCCACTGCTGGCTTGCTAAGCCCGTATCGTAATTTAACTTAAGACTAGCACAGACACAACATTCAGTCCCCGCCCGTTAATTCATCACTCTGAAAGAGAAAGTGCATATTTCACCAGTGTTAATTTGTTCGGCCATGCCGGGAATTGAACCCGGGACCCTTAGTTCAGTAGACAGACACGTTACCGATAACCTAAAGTGACGGTCAGATTGACCATAATATTGAAATATTAGAATATTTTGTCAACATTCAACACCGAAGCGTTGTAGTCAATACGTTGGGTGTAATAAGAGTTGTAATTTCTGTGATTACTTTATTTTGACTCACTTGATATTTTTTTTTAAAACGGCATTCTACTGCCCTTTTGGGGTCTAGGCTACGCCTATGTACTGACAACTCTAATTGCTGATGGATAGGATGACTAAAGTTGCATTTATATGACGTGTACACGTATTTTCGTGAAGGGAGAGGTTAAACCCCCGTTTTGGAAAAAGAACCTTCAGTACATTGACCGGAATTCAAAACCCGATCTCCCCGTCATTGACAATCTAGTCTATTGTGAGAGTGACACCTTAGACCAGGCAGCCACTGAAGTGGGTCATTATTTGTTTCTGGTAATAACGTCCTTAGAAACCAAAGAGAAATGGAAACTTTAAAACTGGAGATATATTGATTGCAGTAATTCAATTTAAATAGCTATAAAAGTTTACCCGGAAAAAATAATAGTTAAACATTTTTCAAAACCGAAGTTTTCCGGAATTAGACGGTAAGATTTTCCATATCAAATCTTTTGGGATTAAGGATATCTAACGTGCACATTATATAATGTCCACCTAAATTAGGTTTAGCCTATAGCCCAGACATATGTTGAAGGTATGTTCGATTAACAATAAATTAAGCCTGCCACCTCGAAAATATAAAATCAATTCGCCACCCGAGTGGTATTAGTTGAAAGCTATCAAAAGTTGTCAGATATACTCTCATGTATCTATTCGCTACTGGAAGGGTGGTAGCTGACTGCTATCAAAAGTTACCAGATATACTCTTATGTATCTATTCGTCACTGGAGGGGTGGTAGCTGACAGCTATCAAAAGTTACCAGATCTACTCTTATGTATCTATTCGCCACTGGAGGGGTGGTAACTGACTGCTATCAAAAGTTACCAGATCTACTCTTATGTATCTATTCGCCACTGGAGGGGTGGTAGCTGACTGCTATCAAAAGTTACCAGATCTACTCTTATGTATCTATTCGCCACTGGAGGGGTGGTAACTGACAGCTACCAAAAGATACCAGATAGCCTATACTCTCATTCAATAGAGACCCTATATTGAGCTGCTATCACTTTTGGCAATCAAATCTTTCACAACAAACCATTTGTTTTTAATTGTGTTTTTCTTTTAACAGTTTTTAAATTATTGGAACACGAACTTTTGAAAATAACCGATTGGATGTTTCCTTCTTTTTTTTTTCAAGCTGCTTTTGTGGTTCACTTAAAAATGCTTTGCAAATGAGAGCTTCTAAAAGGCTGCGTTCTCTTCACATATTAATATGGCTAACCAAAAGAAATGAAGGTCGTGAATGACGTAATGAAGATGGTGTGTGTGATTGTATACATGCATATATGTTTTAAAAAAATTAATACGTTTTTTTTAAAACTAATATATTGTATAGCTCTTTCTCTAAGTTACAAAAACACTTTTATTTATCTTGGTGGCGAGTTATAAGAAGATAAATGTTGTGAATATAATAATTTTAGTTTATTATTTCATTCGCTATAATAATATCTATTGTTGCCATTACCGAGAAACAAAAAACTAGTAGTTTTATTAATATATATTCTTTCAATAAGTTACGAAAAAGCTAATTATAGTGTAATTCTTAGAAAAGTATTATTAGAAGCATTTATTAACACTTTCGACTGATATTAATATAGTATTACTAAGTAAACAATAATTATTTCCACACAGGTTAACATTAGAAACTTTCAAACAATGTTCGCAATACAAATTATTTGCTGTCAGTTGCCACCACTCCAATCGCTAATGAACTTTATATTATTTTCCCTCTTTAATGAGTGATGCACGATTAACCTTGATTGTCAAGATATTGCAAGGCGGAGTATTAAAGAAACCACTGAATAACTTCAAAATATTCAGAAAATATAGGAATTACTGTTAATGGAACTGTAATAGATACTCCTAAAGAAAAAATTTAAATAAAATTTACCCTCAAATAATTATTCAAATGTT
>JBCFYV010002089.1:0-60066 GCA_039000515.1 Timema cristinae
TGGCAATTTTAAAAAAGTAACACAAAACATTTATAAATTACAAAAACACCAAACAAACCTCGAACGAAAACCAAAGGAAAGTAAAATTTTGCGCAACTTAGCGTCCCACTAAAAAAATTTGCGCTCGCAGGATTTGCTTTCGCAAAGTGGTGGGCCATAATAACTTTACGCAAAGTCTAGGCTCTCTGAAAACGGTCGCAAATTCGTTTTGCGTCGTGGTCATAATAGCCCTGCAGGCAACATTTTTATTTGCTTCAGACAGATATAAAAAAAACTCTTCGTTTTACTTTTTCTGTCACATTTTTTAATTAATTTAAGAAAAATCAAATCCAAATTTTAAAATTCTGGCATGCAGTAGATATTGTGCAACACTCATGACAGATGGAAAAAAATACCCTTCTTTTTTATTAATATAATAATATAAGAAATATCCTAAAAAATAATTTTCATTGTTTAATTAACATCCAATCATTTTATCAGAAAGATTAGTTACACCATTAGTGTGGCTGACATGAATAAATTTATTTAAAAAAATAGAATTGCAATATAAAAAAAGTCAATATATTGGTTCAAAAAACACATTCATTTTGTTGCTATTTGAGCTCACATAAATTTTTCTAAGATTTACCAAGTTATTATTATTATATCCATTGCATAGATCACATAATTCCTGAAAATAAACACTTTTCAAGTAAATATGAAGACAAAAATGCCTCTTTTGCAAATGTTGATAAGAACAATTTTTCATGTTGTAAATAGAGAAAGTTTGGTAATTGGTGAACCTTTTTAACCTTGATATTATGATAGCTATTTATTTTTTGTGTGCTCCTGAATTCGTTAGTCATACAATCATGTACATCTGTACCTGGGACACAGGAAAAAAGGGTGTAAAGGAGTTAATTAAAAAATTGTTATTCAAAGGTTATATGGTCATAACTTTTAGTTGAATCGTTTTTACTCTAGAGCAAAAATTAAAAATAACTAAGTGATGATTGACATAAAAAAAAAGTTGGAACTGGAAAAAAGTTTCACAATTTTGTTTAAAATGATATTAAGGGAGTATTTTCATTATTAAATATGTCTGTATCTTTTGTTTTACTTTTTAAAAAAATTGCGGGAAAGTTTACTAATGAACTATTTTTAAAAAGTTTGCTCCACTCTAAGTGAAAGTTGAGTATATATATGGTTTATTATTAGTTCCGGCTTTACTTCATTGTAAGGGGTGTGAAAAGCTTCAACACTTTGATTGGTTTGAAACAAAACATCGCTTTGACTTTTGCTTCGAAACAAATTCTGGCTTTGAGGTTTAACCCAATAAAAATATTGACAGCTAAATTACTTCATTTATGTTCAATTAAATTGCCATTTCTGAGTGTCTTGTACATTACAAATTAATATTTATATGGAAAAAATCTGAAGAAATTTATTTTCATGTTGTGATTTGTCAAAGTTACACAAAATATTACAAACAATCATGCAATAACATATTTTCCAAGTAATTTTAGTGCACAAAGTAATATAAATAACCACAATATAATATTTTTTTCAAGCATAAAATAACTAAAAAAAAAATATTCAAACTTTGATTTAGCTTCGAGAATATTTCATATATTTGATTCGAGTTTGCTTCGAATTGAAAAAGTGGACTTCGCACACCCCTACTCCATTGTATTAAAAATGCCTTTAATGTATAGAAATTAACTAGATCAATTAACTTCTAATGATTGAAATGTGTATCTTTTTGAGTATTTTTTCTTAAATTATTTTTTGTACACAACTTTAAATTTACAAATACATAAATATTACATTCATTGGTTACTGGGAAGATTTACTTTAATTAGTGAAGTTTTGTTAAGGGTCAATATTTAGAAAACTGAAAAATAGTGCTACCTGAGTAATACCTGCACTAACAGAGGTAGCAGCCATATTTGATATGTAGCTGCTTTACGACTAACAACAGTTGTTAAAAATGTAGCTTGCTTCGTATTACCTTTACCTAACAAACACATCTGGTATTTGATGAAAAGTCAAGCTTTATCTCACAGCCAAAAATTGCCATAATATGTGAACTTCACCAGGGTCTATTCTAATTTGAGCTGGCTATACCTCACCCTTCCCCCCTAAACCCCGTTTTTTTTTTTTTTTTTTCTATTCTCGAGCATGTCAGGATACAAACACTGCACTGCCTTCAATGACGATTGGAGATAGGAGGTACAATGATCAGAGATTGACATTGACACCTTTAGTGATTCCAATCCCGGCAAGTTTTGCGCTCCTTATGAGCTGTTTTCATTACTAAAATTGATAAGCATTCAAACTAATTGATGGACACAAGTGTCAGGAAGGGTGATTTTTTCCAGTTAGTTAAAATTATTTTTTGTAGCATTGGACGATGAGCGTAAATTATTTAATTTAAGGATTGTAGAAACACTTTTTAGTTGTTTTTAATGTATGGATCAGAATGTGTATGAGAATTTTGTCACTAAGTGTTTTACTATAATTCCTTCAAACTTAATAATACATGCAGTTGAGGTCCTTTTTTTAAAATGAATTATGTGTGCTAGACCTAGTTATTAGCAACAAACTAGCTTACCAAAAATGACAAGACAAGGGTGAATTTCAAAGCTAGAACAACCAGCCTTTGCCGAGAGAATCACATTGTGGTATAAACCAAGGTCCTTGAAACAAGCTTGCTAAAGAACAGCCAACTTGTCCACCATGAATAGGGCCTATTAATGAAATAAACTCCTGTCTTGCTTCGTTTACTTGCCGAGGAATGGTTGTAACTTTGAGCCAGTGATTGACCTTGATGTGAGAAGTATCCTTTGGACAAATGCTAGCGATTAAAAAAAACTATTCGCAATAGACTGTTTAATCATGTTATTTTTCTAATAGGAATATTTTTCCAATGACCAGCTTCTTGTTTGATAAAAAAAAAAAAAAAAGCTTAGAATAAACCCTGAACTTCACATAAAAAGAAGTGTAAAACTTTATTTTTTATTTAAATAACTATTTAAATTATATATCCCAATTTACTGTTCACACCCAATCGTGTTATATAAATGTTATTGTGATGGGTTCAAATTTATGTTATATAGTTCTTGGAGAAACATTTTTTTTAATAAAGTTTATTATGATCAATTTTGAACTCCAATATAAGATGTAGCTTTCCCAGTCTTTTGATGGTTTCTAGAAGTGTTTCCGCTGGTAAAGTCGACTGAACACGAACTATTTGGTCGTCCAATGATATTTTAACATCTTCAATGCCTTGCCCTAAAATATATAAAGGAAAAATTACTATTAGCTATCATTAAATGTTTAAAGTGTCTTCAACACTGTAAATAACAAAGTGAAATATAAAAATTAAGTCCCATCATAAACCTAACGGTAGGAGGCTGATAATTTAACATAAATACTACCAAACAATTATAATAGCATAGCTGCCACCACTTGAATAGCATTAATTATAATAATAAAAATAATAAATATATTTACAGCAAATAGTAAAACTGCCAAATTTCATATAGCCTATAGTAAATATATTTCACATGGTTAACCTGTAAGGGACCAACATCAGTGGACATGCAGAGTAAGGTGTAATTCTTGACAAGACTAATGCCGGGATCACGATCAACTTAACGTAACTTAACGTAAAGGACCTCCTCGTGTGTTTAAATGGAAGCGATCATGATGCACTTAACTTAACGTTGACTTGCAGTTAACTTAACGTAAGAGATGTCTTGGGAGGTCTTTTACTTCAAGTGAACGTTACTTGAAGGGTATCACATGATCTATCCAGCCAATCATTATGCGAGTGACATCAACAGGGCTATTTAGTAATTCATTTGTTGGTATTATGACCAATGTTTACTCTTTAGCGTAAGTTCTAGTGATCAGACATTGAAACAAAATAATTACACTAAAATTATCAAAAAAGTTTATTAATATATATTTATTATATTGATTGAAAACTGTAAACATTCACAGATCATCACTTTAGAAATGGTACAAAACCACAGATCATACTCGAGAATGCATATGTTTTGCTCGAGTTGTTACGTTAAGTTAGTGAATCGTGATCACACATAAGTTAAGTTAACTTTAAGTGAACGTTACATTAAGTTATGTTAAGTTAACGTTAAGTTGATCGTGATCCCGGCATCACACATCTGTTTTCTTAAGTTAAGTTAACGTTAAGTGGACGTTACGTTAAGTTAAAGTTAAGTTGATTGTGATCCGGCATAAGTTAGTTTACCAGTGATGAGGTCTGAGTTTGAATCATAGTAGGATATTATAGGGCCTAAATTGAGGTGTTTTTTCCTAAATCGTTTGCCCCATTTTTTATGTAAATGCAATGTACATTTCCTATTATACCTTTCTCATTCCTAACCGATCAGTGTAAATAAGTGTACAGCCAGTATGGGTGCTGATAAGATGACACACACAAAAATAAAACTTGTGAGAGGGAAAACATAAGTTTAGCCCATCTTTTAAAATGTATTGGGGATCCAAGTTTTTTTAAGAATGATTTTAAAAATAATTCAGGCATATCTTTATGAATGTAAAGAAGAAATCATAACTAGTAACATTATTATTATTAGCACAGCATCTTACTACCCGTTCGGGTTATACGCACTTACGCTAATGTGTAATGGTAGGGTGATTGTGAGATGAAATGAAGGACCTACAGTTTAACGTGGAATCCGAACCACGGTGGCGGCCTGGCATTCTCCACATTTACAAGTTGTGATTAATACACGTCTTGTCAGAGGTGAAGGAAGGGTTTGGTAATCAGATAAATCAGTGCTGGAACCTAGGATTGGACCTCGGACCTCCAGCACAGAAGTCTTACACCTTACCCCTAGACCGCCAGGTCACCAAAAACAGTTTTTGAAACTAAACAGCTCTGTATTTACCTTTCAGTTTTCCTAGCACTCTCTCGACTGCAGCAGAGCAGCCGCCACAAGTCATTTCTACCTTAAACTCGTGAACCTAGGAAAAAAAAAGTTTGTTTCACTTAAGTTTAAAAAAATTGAAATTGAAAACAGATCGTTCACCTAAAATTCAACACAATAATAAAGAAAGAGAAAGCTCCCAATCAGTAACATAGGCCTACATAATTAACAGCGGTATAAATAAACCATACCCATCCCCTTGCCACACCTTATGTTTACCTGTCCTATTCAATTAACATGGCGTAGCTAAGCGATAGGTTTAGCAAGGGGATGGGTATGGTTTATTTCTCACGCTATAAGCTTAAAACACATCGGAGTTTCCCCTGTCTTGTGTTTTGTGGGATTTTTTCAGATTATTGGAGTATGTGTTATTTGCTATTCTTCAACAAAAACGGTACAGAAATGAAAAATGAAGTATTTTCACAACAAATCTTATTGAATATTTATTTTTGCTCTTATTTGTAGCTCAGGTGTGTCTATATTTGTTTAGCAGGTTGGATTTAGGTGATACTGGCGTTGGGAATGATTTGTAAGAGTTTATGAGACTTTAAATGTAGAGAAAAGATTTTAGCACTGTAAAAAAAAAAAAAAAATTGAGCCTAATCTGTAAAATGTTCTGCACAAATTTATGGCACTTAGCTGTATTAAGCTTGCAGTGACCAAATCACCTCTAAATAGGTTTTAAAGGCATAAAATGTTGTAAAAAAAAAGGGGGGGGGGGGGGCGGACATCAATTACTCTCACTAATGAAATGGTCACTTAATTTATTAAAATAAAGGTGGCGACCCTTATGTCCCTGTTGAAACAAAACTATAAGTAGGCATAATTAGGCCTATTTAAAAAATCTAGAAAATAAAATAATCTGAACTGATAAGTTTAAACACATAAATGCTTATTTAAAAGAAATCTTTTGATTATGCAAGCTTCATAAGTAGGTTATTTGGAAATATTAGAATATTGAAACATGTTTAAAAACAAAATAGTAAACAATAAAACTTTGTTTAGAAACTTACCACAGAAGCCATTGTGAACACTTTGTTGCTCTTCACAGCAGAAGATGATGAACTCGATTAAATATAGTGTCTGCAATCAATAAATGAAGCAGAGATAAAGGTGGGCGGCAATAATTAAAATGACACGAGCTTATTGGCATACGTCAAAAAATCAGTCGCTGAGATAACATAACTCAAACCATGACTCAAACCACTCTCCCTTATGACTCAAACTCAAAGTCTTGAACAGCTGTTTAGCAGGACTACCATACCAGTGATAAGTTCAATTGAAATATTTGTATAATTATCATTTATGGGCAACACATGGATCGATAGACGATTTTGATTATGTTGATCTTATCATAATTAGGTGTGAGATAATTGTTTTAAAATATTTTAATCACACGATCAAACTTTAAATTAAAATAGGTGGTATTCATAATTATATTCAGGACGTGTAAAAAAAAACCACAAAATTCATCATTCCATTTGAAAAAAAGAAAATTATGACTAAATGATATAAAGTCTAAGCCATAATTTAATTGCATTTTTTGTATTTTATACGATAATTTTATTACATTTTCAATACATACACTGAAATGGAAACTCTACCAATAAATCGCAAGGAAGTTTTGATGAGAGTAAGTAATTTTCACCATCTATACAACTACATTTGTATGTTTTTGTTGGCAACATTGCAAATGCACCAATTCAAATTAGTGCGGATTTATTAATTAAAAGACCTAATACACAAACATTTTATCATCAAATATCACAGTATAGCCTAGCCTAACAGTGGTGAAATTGGGGCTTACCCTTTCTAGCCTCTTACAGGGATATATTAACAGCCTAAGGACTGTAAATTTAAATTATTCTAGAATTAATTTAGATATTGGTTATCAGTCATCAGTGAGTTCATAGTGTGTACTTAAAATAAAATTCTAAAAGTACCTACAATGTGTCCTGGTACTTGTTAGGGCTTCATGCATGCATTTATTAAGCTAATGGAATAAGCACGAGGAAAATATTAATTTTTAAAATGTGCTCGCATTTGTGTAGAGGGAAATGGTAAAATATTTAGGAAAAACCACCTTCAGTACACCTGGCCAGGATTCGAACCCTTATCTGTCCGTCGATGGCAATAAAGTCCAATACAAATGTCACGTTGTACCTTATGACCACAAGTAGCAACAATATTAATATCATGCAAATCATACAAATTGAAAACATAAAGTAGTTCAAGTACCTGGGAAGTCTGCTGACAAAGCATGCCTACTGGACCAAGGAAATTAGATCGTCATGGTCTAGGAAGCTTTCAACAAGAAGAGGCTACTGCTGACCAACAAGTTGAGTTTGGAACTGAGGAAGAAACTGATGAAATGCTACATTTGCAGCATCTGGCTGTATGGAGGAGAAAATTGGTCTCTCAGCAAGAATGAAAAGAAATACTTGGAGCGTTTTGAAATGTGGTGCTGGAGAACACTTGAGATCAGGTGGACAGAAGGGTGACAAATGAAGTCCTAATAGGAGTTGGTAAGAAGAGAATCATTGTGGATATGAATCTTCGGTGCAAGGCGGCCTTACACCGAGGCAACAAGAGGCGATAATGTAGCATGCTACATATTGCCTTCTGTTTCCTTTGTCGCATGCGACCTTGCTACAAAAGTTGCTCATTTCCACACATTTCCTCACTTTCCACCGGCAGTGGGTTCAGAGGTAACAAAACCCTGCGTCTTAGCGTGTTGTTTGTTGTAGTCCATGCTCCTTTTTTGAGTTTTTTTATTGTTTATAGTGTATAGTTTCAGTGTTTCGAGATGGTTTGGTCAAATGAGAAAAATCTGAAGTTTATTGAAGAATATAGGAGTCATTACATACCTTGGGATCACCGATTAATTGATTATAAAAACAACAAAAAAAGGTGAATATTTTCCAAAAAATTGTCAAAGAGCTATGAATGTGACGTCAAGATATAGTGAAAATAAGTAGCACTCATTCTTGTAAAATTCTTGAAAAGAGCTCCATCATCTGCGATACGAAATCTTGTTGGGGTAAATTTCGAATACAAACACGTGTCTGTTTCATCACCTTCTTCGTCTCCTCCGATTCTTCACCACTTCGGCACGAATAATATAAGCCGCGGCCATAATCGTCGCTCTCGGTGGCATCTTTGTAGCAGACTGGCGATTGGAAACAGAGGAAATTGTGTTGCTTTGGAGTATATGCTTTGTAGCATACTACAGAAATCGCAAGAAGCTGTGTTCTCCGACATACAACAATGAGTCAACATATCGCATGCTACATGTTGCCTCCTGTTGCCATGGTGTAAGGCCACCCTTAAGGAGGAACCGTCTTCTGCACGACATCATAGAAGGAAAGGTTGAGGGAAAGAGGAGCTTAGGAAGAAGGAGGATTCAAATACTAGATGTCTTAAAGGAAAGAAGAAAAATTTGGGAGTTGAAGGAGGAGGCAGAGGACAGGGTGCATTGGCGGTCAAAGTTTCATCGACAAAAGAAATGGACCTGTCGCGAGACAGAACACCTAATAATAGGAACTCACTTGTGATCAAGTTTTATGCTTTAAATATTAAAATAGTTCTTACTGTAGGCATGTAAGATAAAAAATAGCTTTTGTAGAAACCCTTTCCTAAGTATAAATAAATATAGACCCCCAGCCCCCAACCCCCTGTATCTTCTTCTCAAGGTTAGTAGTTGGAGAGTGGGAGAAGGGATTCTAAAGGTGTAATGACAGTTAGTGGCACAGGAACGGGGAGTACAGGGGTAAATTTTACCCCTCTAAAAATTTATGGGGGTAAAAAGTATCATTTTAGCCCCCCTCCCTCCCCTCTTCTCCCTGCGCGTGCCAAAAAAATAATATAGTAAAACTTTTAGATATTGTAAAGATCTTGTTGAAGCACGATACAAAGTTCACACTAAGGTAACATAACAAAAATAAAATGTGCTTGGAGCACACACTGTTGGAAATCTCTGATAGTGATACCAACTACATCAGCTACTGCAGAAACAATTTTTTCAATGCTTACACGAAGAAAAATCTATCTTCGTTCTACGGTGAGACTAAATCACCTGTGTCTGCTGATTGCATACCCTGAAAGTCTCAACAAACTTCAAATTTCAAAACTAGATAGTGGTCTTATAGCTACTAATGAATATAGAGGAAAAGTGTATGGAAACGTACTTTAATTTTCAGTGTTTCATAATTTGTAGCTAAGCCACATCAGCTATAATTTTTCTTAATTTGTTTTGTGTGTATTGATTCTAATGTTTGGAATGACTAAAATAAATTAGAAAAATGCACAATGGGATCATTAAATATCAGTATCCCTCTTTATACGCGATATCACTATACACGTTTTCACCATAACGCGACTAAGAAATAATAAAAATAATAATGGTCGGCTGTAATTTCGCAGTCACCCTGTGCGGTAGTGATGTGACCTTGTTCGCGCACATTCTGATGAGGACAGTGGGTTACTGTGCAGTTTGGTGTTAAGAGAGGTGGTATTGACAACATTGGAGATGCAGGAGCAGAAGTTAAACAGTCATGTATAAAGGGAGTTTGGAAAAATATTTGGCCTGAAGTTTCTGATTCTCATGATTTTGATCATGAACATGAGCTTTCCAATTCAAGACATGACATCGTTGACATAGCAAGATGTTGTATTTGAGGATGTAGACGAGGAAAATATGGATGAATTGCTCCCGTCCCACTCAACAGAACTCATCAATGAAGAGCTTCTAGAAATCGAGAACGGCATAACGGATGAAGAGGAAGATCCTATGTGGTTGAGATTATCAAACAATGTCAATAAAACAAATTGCTGAATTTTTTAAACACATTGACAGCCCAAATAGAATCATTGAAGAGAGTGATCCTAACATAGATAGAAGTGCCAAAGTTGCCAAAGAGATTGAGTTATTCAGCTTGCTACAAAGCACTCTAGAGAGAGGGAGAATGCTGCACGTCAGCCGAGTCTTGACCATTTCAACAAAAAAGTTGAAAATCTTCAGTTTAATGACACAGGGCCTGCACAACAGCAAGAGCTGTCAGGCAACAGCCTTCAAGAGAGAAGGAGCTTACCGTCCCAGGGCCTTCCAGAGAGCAAGAGCTTACAGTCTAAGGGACTTCAAGAGAGCAAGAGTACCAGGGCCCTCAAGAGAGTAAGAGCCTACCAAAGCCTACCATCCAAGGACCGTCAAGAGAGCAAGAGCCTACCGTCCAAGGGCCATCAAGAGAGCAAGAGCTTAGCGTTCCAGAGCCCTCAAGAGAGCAAGAGCTTACCATCACAGGGCCTTCAATAGACCAAGAGCCTACCATCCAAGGGCCATCAAGAGAGCAAGAGAGTGATGATCCAGATTGGCCAGGTACAGTTAATTTATCAAGCGATTAAAGATTAACAGTAAGTGTACCTGTAGCATTGTATTAATTAGATTAATTTATTAAAAATTGAATTTGTCTATAAGTTTCAAGGGATTGAAGATTGACAAAAGGTGTGGGCTACCTATAGTATTGTACTAGTTAGATAAATTAGTAAAAATTGCATTCATTTTCAAGTTTTAGGTTTTTATTAATTTTTTTTTACTTTGGAGTAATTCCTATCTCACCCATGTTAAAATCAATTCCCTTTAGGCATTTTCGTGTTCCGCGATAATTTAACAGAACTAATCCATCGCGTTGTGCAAGGAACAGCTGTATACTTCAAACGCCCCCCCCCCCCCCCCTCCAAATAAAAACGTTCCTGCACCACTGGAAAGTTATAAAAAAAATGCTACAACTACTGGAGAGTCTCAATCAGGGAAATGAAAGAACTGTAATTATTTTCTCTGTGCAAGAAGCATTTACGTCAGTTTTTATTGCTTGTTTTAAAACTTACAATATCATGCAAACATTTATTTATTTTTAACTGTCAAGCAGAGGATATGAGGAGACTACATCTCGTATTTGTGAAATTAGTGTTTTATCTAATCAATTTATATCTGGGAAGCCCTCAGAGTGAGCTGGATTTACTTCCTATATTTTTTCTTAGCACTGCGTCTTACTACCCATTTGATCTATACGCATTTGTACTACACTATTGTGTTAGGTATGGGTAAGGTTTAATTTATATGAAGTGTATCTGCATTTGCGTGGAGGGAGAGCAGACAAACCACCTCAGAACACCTAAGATTAAAACCCAGACCTCCCTGTTATTGGCAGTCTGATCTATTGAGAGGGTGACGACTTAAGGTAGGAATATAGGGAGCACGAGAAAAGGTCGGTGTTTTTGCAGTTTTTATGGCAAAATATTTATTTGGTTAAAATAAATAAAATATTTCTTCAGTACAAACATAGAGTTTAATTTTCCTCACGTGGTGATATCTACAGTTATTAAATATCTGTTATGAGACTAGCAGAATTGTATGTTGTAATGATATTGTTTTGGGCCCCTTTCATTTATTAAAAAAGTCATTGATAAAGTATATTTTTCTTTAAAAAACTCTATGTAAATTTTTCTTTTAATACTTAATCCATGGATGACCAAGTGTTTTCAGAAGTAAATTCAATATAATATGTTTTAAATTTTTCTTTGTTTAAAAACTTCTTTCTTTTTTAATCAATCTGGTGATGAGTTGGTTACCTTTTACCCAATAAGAAGCTAGCCTTCGCAGCATCAGGTTGCCAAAAGTTCTCCTATTAGTTGGTTTTAACACTGGTGACAAGGGGTCCAAGAAGCAAGGGGTGAGTCATATATAAGCAGCTTGTGCATATAGCGATCTATATAGAAAATATCTCTCTCAAACTGTAGTAAGCTCTAGAGCTGACTCTCCACGTCAGTTTGTTAAACGAATAAGAACTGTATCCATTTAATGTTTGATATTATAATATTGAAAGTGTATCTAACTAAATAAATTGTGTGTAAACATTACATTTTACTAATTTAAACAGAACTAACCAATAAGTAATCCTAAAGTGGGCTAGGCATACAATTGGATCATCCCATAGCTGTGTGATAGCAAGTGCGCAGTAAGACAACTGGTGTCCCAACCTTGGGACGTATCAACATAATTGCTGCTCAACCGTGGAGCATACACGGGTCACCATCATCATCATCATCATCGTAAAAACGGTATCATCATAATGTCAAACTTTTTATATGGAAAGAAAAATTTGTGATTATATCAGGACACCCTTGACAGATATTCAATAACTGTTGATATCGCCATGTGAAGAAAATTAAACTGTTATAGTTGTGTATATTTTATTTATTTTGACCAAAAAAAACTTTTGTTATAACAACTGCAAAAACACTGACCTTTTCTCACATTCCTCCATTCAACACTTTTTAGTTAAAAATCTTGATTTAGCCTAGTGCTCTATTTAAAATAACCTTATACATGCAAGATAAATTTAAACAAATAAAATACAAAATACACAACAAAAAACATAAATAATAAAATAAGAATAGGCTAATAACTAAATATTTATTATCACAGTACAAAAGTAGGTACACTATGCCATACAATTTCCCTCTTTTTACTGCACTAAGTCTTAAAATAAACATTAAACCAGACAAAAAAAATTTAAACTTAATACAATATTTTATGTGAATTTTATCAGGCATTTACAAACAAAAATAGGGGCTTGAAAATATTTAATGAAACATTGTCTCAACACATATTTTAATATCCGAAGAAGTTCAATCCAAAAAGTATATATATATTTAGATTTCCCACAAAAATCTGCATTTTTTTATATCAATACTGGAACAGGGTCAGTTCAATTGTTCAGTATCTCGGTTCCACCGGTTCTTCCCTTGAGAACCCTAACTGATTTTGGTACTAGTACCTTAAAAGTCGGTTTATGGTGTTTATGTAAGTAAAAGCAATTGCAAAAACAATTAAATGGATAAAGTTGACATAAAAATAATATCTAAGTATTCAATTTCCTTTTTTTTTTCACCTTTTATGCTGCCAGATGATGAATTTAGTGATTACTTGTATAACATAAAGATGAGCACATATGACATAAAATGGCTTTAGATTAGTTTATGGTATTAATCAGAGCTTGGAACAGGGTACCGAAATAATAGAACCAGAACCAAATCATCACTTCAGTATGCTCATATTATGTTTGTTATTTATATTGCCTCAATAAAAAACAAAGTTTTTTTTTTTAAATCTAAAGCACAACACCTAAACAATCTTGTCCACGGCTAAGGCCTACCTTCCATGATAAAAAATTGTCAGGTGCTTCACAAATGGTGGTGATATGTTCATGTTTATGTTTAATCAAATAGAGATCGCTGTTAAGAAAATTAACTAATATCGATTAAATTGACATTTCAACATGAGAGTCGTGATCCTGCTGTAAATAATTTTGAAACATTAAATCTTGTTCAACATGTTTAGCTTATCATTATTTTATAGCAATATTTGTACAGTACAAGGGTTATTTATAGCATCATAAAACATATATTTGATAAAATATTTAATCTTTTACTATATAGATATTCTTATATTTTTAAACTCATAATACTGATAAATCCATCTAATATTCCTGAGTGTTTTCGATTTCAGGAAAACTATTTACAACACATTACTCACTATTTGCGACTACCATTAAAGAATCACATGATTAGTTATTCGACCATAGCTTAATGAATTACAAAGTTCTTAATTTTGTGAATATAGATTATGTTATAATGTTTGTATAATCGGTTTTCAAACAAAATATAAACCCTTGCAAGCAACAATACTTATAATAGTTAATACAAATAAGGAGCATTTAAAGATAATAATCAAATATTTGCCTGCTGAGGAGATAGAAAATTCATATCATGGCAAAAACCGCACTTGATTGAGAAGCAAACGTTAACATTCCTGGTCAGAGCTTAGCAAGCTACTTCACGCCTAACTCGGTAGGTCAGAATAAAATTGTAAGGTAAACAAAACAAAAACTATAAGGTGTTAGACTCACATAGCACTTGGTCACTGTTAGCAAGGGGGTCAAGGTTCGAACCCAAGCCAGGTGCACACAGGGTTTGGGGGGGAGGGGGGTTCCTAGATGTGATTTTTCCATCCGCCACACTAAAGTGGGTGCAGTTTTATTCCTAACTGTTTATATAAGATATTGTCCAACTCCTTAGCTCACTCGGTAATGCATCTGTATAGTATATACTATTATCTAAGGGCCATGGGTTCTATTCCTAGGATGGCTGAAAAATACCTCATCGATGAAATTGGGATCACAAGATGACTGGGTTCTTTTGTTTTGTTTTAATAAGATTAAGTTTGTTTGTAAATCATGAGTTGATATTAGAAAGTGCAAATTTTAATCATTTATAGAAACTAATTAAATTACTAGTAACACAGTGTTTGAATGGTCTAAAGCAAGGGTTTCCAATCGGCGTACTTCAAAACTTTTTTTTTTTGTGGCCCAATAAGTTTCTTGATAAAGTAATCTACTGTAGTAAAATTAATGTTTTCAGCCAAGAAACTGACTATTTTACTTTTTTGGGAAAAAACCCATGAAAGCTCCAACTGATGGCCATGTTTAATTTCTTCCTTACATCCGCTATATTATATTGAGAAATCAAAGATAGTGCATTTTAATAGGAAAATTTGTTAAGTATGTAATCAAACATGTCTAAATTAACACTTCATATTTCATTCTAAATTAAATACCTATTCTCGTTTTTTGCAGAGCTTGGCAAAAATTAGCCGATTATGATGCCAATAGACTTGTGGGTTCAATTATGGTCCTCAGGAACTTTTAATCTGGAAACCCTGGTCTAAGATGTAACTCTCGTAATAAACTGGACTTATGATGACGGGAAGATGATATTGGGGTTTGAATCCCGGTCGAGCTTACAGTGGGTGGTTTTTCCCTAAAAGGTTTTCCACTCTATGCAAACGTGGGTATCCTTCCTCTAAATTCAAACTTTGTCATCCCTTACACATCAAGCGTCGTTAGTATATAAGCCTATAACCCAAATTGGGCAGTATGACATGGTGGTAAAAAAAAAACTCTGTCATTAGAATGTACTTTCCTAAGTAATCGTATGTAAGTTATTATTGTCACTGTCAAATACGAGGGTGTTTCATTAGGTAAGGTAACAAGACCTCTCATGTCCTCTCAAGGACACTAGACTGCGCCACATCATGATCAAACATTGAGGTGCGTAGTGAAATAAGATTTCTGCTGCTAAAAGGCACAACACCAGACGAAATTCATCGCCAACGTGTTGAGGTGTCTGGTGCTAATGTCATGTCAAGGAAACAGGTTTGGTTTTGGTGCCTTGGCCTTGATAAAATCAGGACAAACGTTCAATACGAGCAGTGATCCGGCTGGCCAAGCCCGTCCTCCAAATATAACAATTTGAGACAAAAATGTTTTGGGATGATAAGGATGTGCTTCTTGTTGATTTCTTCACCCAGGGAGATTGTGATTGTTAATAGTTATTGTGACACATTTAGTCAGTTGCGGAAGACAATTCGTCAAAAATGACTTGGGTTGGTGAGAAGAGAAGAGGTGTCGTATTGCCGCACAATAACGCCACTGCCAATCGCACACCCGAGTTGTTACAGCGCTACTATTGAGAGGTACTGGACCATCCTCCTTAAGGCACCGAGAGATTTTCATCTTTTCGGACCATTGAGTAAGCACCTGGGTGGAAGGCGATTTGTGACCGATAGTGAAGTTCAGCAAACCATCCTGTCCTTGCTTCAGGTGCTTGACACTGATCTGTTCTATTCCAGGACAAATACCTTAGTGTACAGGTGAACCAAATGCTTGGACAAATATTGGGAATATGTGGAAAAATAATCTGTATAAGGCCGTTATAAGTGTATGTATTTGTACATGAGAAGGCTTGTTAGCTTTGTTATTGAAACGCCCTTGTAGGTTCATACAGACATTATATTTAATTTATTTCCACACATTAAGCATAACAGTTTTTATTTTACCAACATTTTTAAGTTCTTTATGATTAAAACTCCTTTAGTGAAACAATGTTTAATTTAACAATGTTGTATTTTCTAAAAGTATTCTACTCTTTACATCTTCAGTGAAGTCGCAGTAGGAAAATATGGCTACTAAAGTTCTTAAGCATACCATTGCCAAATAACATGAAACTATCGCTATTGAAAAATTGTATTAATACCAATAGAATAATACAGTCGAATATTGTCAATATTACAAGTGATTAATTTTAAGGGTGTGAGAAGTTTCAAAATATCAAAGTCGAAGGTGGAATCTCAACAACATTCACATCTTAAAAACATAACATTTTAGAAAGAAGAAGAAAATTTTGATATATTATGAAAATAAAAGAAATATCTCACTAAATACGATATTTTAACACCTTCTAGTGATTAAATTACATATTTAAAGTAAGCGTAGATAAATTAAAATATGTTAGCATTAAATAATACGTTGTGATTTCCCCTCCCCTAACATTTATCTTTATCTAGAGACACTTAATGGTATACAATGGTTATACGGGATGCTGAGAATGATCTGGAAGGAGAACAAGGCACCAGAAGACTGGAAGAAGGGAGTTATAATACCTATGTTCAAGAGAGGAGACAGGAAGATAGGTACAAATCATAGGGGGATAACATTGATGTGGCATTATATAGAAATATATAAGAAGATACTGGAAAATAAAATGAGAGATAAAATGAAAGGAAGGTGGAGAGAGGAACAGCACAGACTTAGGGAACAAAGCTCGACAAAAGACTGGAACTTTGCCATATGAGAGCTTAGTGGAAAGATGGGATGAATTTGGGAAAGACTTGGTAATGCTATCTATGGATGTGGAGAGAGGGAATAAGGAAGTAAAAGAGTGTGGAATGAAATTTAGCATGGCCAAGAGCGAAGTGATGGTAATGACAAGGATGAGAATAAGGCCTAAAAGCTATTAAGTTGGCTGGAGTAGAGCTGAGAAAGGTACAGAGTGCAAAATATCTTGGAAGCGTGATTGACGTGAAAAGTGGGAGTAGAGAGGGTTTAATGAGAGTTTAGGGGAGCAGAGAACATAAAGAGTGAAAGTGAGAGGATAAGATTGGAAGCAATTAAAGAAGGAAGGGTAGAGGAAGATGGAGGCATTTTACTAAACAAACCAGGCCATATGTTGGAAACAGATGATGATGATGATGATTTAATGGTAAAAGTAGCTTGACAACAACAAAAACCTTTCTTCTACTTTGACTATTCTTCGCGTGTTTCAAACGTGACTTTCGAACTCCCTTAATATCTTTTGTAATAAGTTTCAGATGTACCTTCCTACCAAGACACCAACACATCCAGTTTGAGAGCAGACATACTTTATAACTAATTATACATTTATCACAAGAGTGGATTTAACCAAAATAAATAGTATAAATTTCTGCTTACAAAAGATATACATCGATAGTGCCACTTAAACATATTTGTATAATGAAGCACATGATAAAATAAACTATTTTATATTATATACATACAAAACACTCTTAAGTATGTTTTAAAATATATTTAGAATATTTTCTTTAGCTTATAGTTATAATCTGATATATGATAAATGTAAATCATTTTTAAGCACAAGACAACGAAACTAGAACTTAATTGTCAAGCCGCATTGCAGTATAAATAATAATATCACAAATATCAGTGTATCATGAAATTAGTAGCACCACTTATTCACTCAGTTTTTGTTTTGCGATAATATCAGAATGTTTATCATGATTGTTTGATCACATGTGGTAAGTACTTTAAATGAGATGTGCATTTATTTATTTTTATAATAAAATAGACACATATTTTATACTCTTGCCTTACATACTTAGAATATTATTCCAAAGAGCACTTTAGATTTTAAAAACTAACATGTATGGGTTGATTAAAAAACCACATAAAAAACATGATTCTGAATAAATGTTGGTTTATGACCTTTTAGTTACCTATATGTGTCACAATTTATCTTTTTTGTGTTTTATATTTACATTTTTAAGAAGTTACATTGCACATTTCTTGATATTTTTACAGAATGAAAGCTAAATCAAGATATTGAGCAGTAATTACTTATTTTCTTTGAAGAGCAACCACTGCTTTAATGTCCAGTGGCAGCATTGTAAAGGGTGAACTGTGTTAATTTTGTCCAGTGGCAGCAGTGTAAAGTGTGAAATGTGTTAAATGAGTCAGTGACAGCAGTGTAAAGTGTGAACTGTGTTAGTTCTGTCCAATGGCAGCAGTGTAAAGTGTGAACTGTGTTAATTCTGTCCAATGGCAGCATTGTAAAGTGTGTAGTGTGTTAATTTAGTCCAGTGACAGCAGTGTAGAGTGTGAACTGTGTTCCTCTTTTCATTGTAAAAGCCAAATTGTGTTTACTTCTATCCATTTCCCCTGTACCTTCTTCCATATTATGTTAAACTAAATAAACTATGCATATTTTGTATGCCTATGTAAATCAAGACAAATTTAACAAAGTTTCAGACTCGATTCAAAAGGTCCCCAGAATTATATTCGATAGAATTTAATCCTAAATCTGAATCCAAAGGTCAATTTTTTTTAGGAGCCACTAAACTTTTTATTATAAACCAAAATGTATCCTTAATCAAAACCTAACAAACAATTTCACCATAATATTACTGATACAACACAAGGCTGTATTTATGTTTTATTTTTAATCTGAATAGATGTCATCATATAATATTAGTTTTGAAACATTTTCATCGTCATTGACTCAGATTTGATTTGAAATCAAAAATATTGGATTCATACAGGTTCAATATTTTGTTAAAGTTCACATGACAACAAACTTTGGTTGAATATTGTACTTGTAACACGTTTTGAAAGACATTTTGAAGTGTTCAACAAGGACATTTCTTATAGTTGAAACTACCTGCCTCACAGACAATATATTGTGCTTTTTTTTATAGTTCATTGTTCCACACACATTCCAACAGTTTAATTCAAAATGAGGAGTAAAGTTGTTACCAACAAAGCATCACACTTGTAAAATAAACATCTTGATTTTTCAATCACTCGCATTCTGTCAAGGTCATTCACAGTCTTGTGTACATATTAGAATATGTAGCGCTGTTGTAAACTTTGTAGGTTATGAAACTTTCCGATCAGCCTGTATATAGGGCCGTGTCATGTCCAAGACTGATTGGCTATTTCTCTCTCGCTCCGAGTATCTCCAGTTTGAATGGGATCAAGCAGAGAAGAGTACCAGTGATAAAAGTCCATTAACCACCGGTGTTAAGTATCCTCACCTCATCCCCAATTTAAAAAACAAATATGAAAGGCACCTATACAGGCAAACAAATTCCTCGCCAGAAACTTCATAATACTGAGATTACTTACTTGTCTTTTGTTTAATTAATACTAATGTATTTTTTCTTTAATTTTTTTTTTCACAAATACAGTTAAAATAAATAGAATACTGAAGCTTATAATTACAAAGTAAATTAGTATAACTTAAGTGTGAAGTACTAATTGTTGATGAGGCAAGACATGACACTCTTAAGGGTTGTTTGGCAGAAAACTGAACGTGTAAACAAAGTTTAGGAAAGTAATAGTTAGCAGTTAAGTTAGAAAGTGATGAATGAGTCTCCGATTTCTATTGCCCAACCTAAAAACATTTCTTTCCAGTAGAGGTGTGCTAAGTCCATTTATATGTATGAAGTGGAGTCGAATCGAATAATATGAAGTATTCCTGAAGCCAAATCAAATTTTAAATAGGTATTTTTTTTAATGTAAGAGGTTGAAAAAATTGTACATTTTATATATATATTATTTTAGGTATTTTTTTCCATGATAATGGCAAAACTTGTCTCGTAGCAAAATGAAAGAAATACAATTATTTTTCTCTACTGCCTAACCACTCCCCCCTGCCCCCATTACAATATCACCCTTCGTATATTTTTGTCTTCCTGCACAGTAAGAGTTTCCTGTCTAGCCACATCAGCAGTAGTATTTATACATAAAGGGTTATAGTCATGGGCAGACATAATGTTGGGCCCCTTTTATCCATTAATGGACTTAATACGTTGCATGGCCATAGCTCAATAAAACCATGCCTAGCATAAAACTGTGCATAAGTATTGTACTCAGACATGTTAAAGGTGAAAACCACAAATATTTTAATTTTTAATATTTCTTTCAATTAGTAAAAAAAATGACTCCTGGACACTGGAAATGAAACCGGGAACTGATGCTCTACCACTGAGCTACATAGGATGTCTCCGGTGCTCGGGGTAATTTTTCACTCATTGTTTATGGCAGAGTGAACTACCAAGTCACTAGTGACTATGGTTATTAATGATAGCTCCAAGTAACCGAATAATTCCTGTGTGAAGTTTGACACGGCTATTTCATCATTTTTATTAGGTTGTGCAAGAACAGGGTGTCCAGCGACCTGGGAAACAAGGAAAAATCAGGAAATTTGCTTGGTCAGGGAAATGTCAGGGAATATGATCGAATTTCTGGAATTTTCACATAGTCAATGAAATAAAAGACGTACGCTACTTTCATAAACAATAAACTAACTGTCAAAAAACATTTTTCTTCACTGCGAATTTATTTTAGTACAGTTGTCCATCTTGAATATACTAATCTCAATTCTTTAAAGTCAACATGGGATTTTCATCTAATCTTTCCAACCCCTCTATCGTATCTTCACCCAAAGTTGAGTCATTGGTTCATTAGCCCTTGTAAGACGATCTTTTAATGTCTTAATATGATCTAACTCAAAGCTAACTTGGAACGCACGACCCAACACTCTAGGCTGACATCCTTTAATCCCTTCATAGAGTGTAAAAACTTCAAAATGTGTAAGTTTTTTATTTTTATTAAAATTATTTAACCATTGGGCCACCTCATTTTCAAAAATGTGTAAGTTGAGATCTTAATACCATAATGTTTATAATATGGTGACTGGAAAAGTTGGAAATTGGCTCTGGAAAAGTCAGGGAATTTTAAAATATAGTTTGGCTGGACACCCTGAAGATAAACCTCTAAACTGTTATTTATGAAGGGATTTTTCATATTGTTCCATCATTTTTATCTGTGTATACTGTTCTATAATAGCGTGGAATGTTCTCATTTTAGTACCATATTACACTCTTACACTATCTATCAGGTAACACCAGAACTACCAGCTTCGATGGCCGGATGGTCTAATGCGCTACTATCGCAATAGACTAAACTGACGATGATGAGGAGATCAAGGTTCAAATATCGGCTGAGAGGGTTTCCAAAATGATTTTCCACTTTCCCTTCATGAAAATGCGGGTACACTTCCATTAATATAACCTTCGTAGTTCCTAAAACCATCAGCATAATTAGTACATAAGTGTACAACCTTAACGGATAGTATGGCGTGGTGCTAGCAAAAAAAAACCCCAGAACTATTGCAAATCTAAAGAGCCAATCAGATCATAGTAAAGCGGTTAAACTCTGATAAGAATGACCCTGTGCGCAGGGCAAATACTTGGTAGAGCATTGGCGTGTTAAGTCAAAGGTCCCAGGTTCAATTCTGGTTTCAAAGTGTCATTTGTCAACTAAGTGAAATATGTCAGTGAAGGCTGTATTCCTACAAACATAAGATCATTCCATCTTCTTATTTATTTATTTCTGTTACAGTCTTCAGATTTATACTGTATTTCAAGTAAATGTCATACCCCAAGTTAAAGGGCCCATAGGGCCTCTTTAGACGTTTAAGCAGGGGCCCACCACCTGGTCACCCCTGTGCACATACCTATGTACAGGATGGCCAAAGTAAAATATACCTTAGATCTCTTGGTTGAGAGAAATAATCACGGATACCAAACTGCCTGATGAGGATGTGTTCTGTATGTCCTCTGTGTGTGTGTGTGTGTGTGTGTGTGTATATATATATATATATATATACACATACACACACACACACTCTCACACAGTGTCGAGGATACTGCACATACCACATGTCACATGTTCTCCTTCAGTCGGTGAAGAGAAGAATTGATCTTCCCCTGTTCATTTAGCGAGGTTCTACATGATTAGTCAAATGGAAATCTGCCCTGTGATTGAATGATGCATCAAACAGAAGTGTGTGATATGTTTTATTCTTGAGCCAATCCTGTCAAGGATAATACCCGCATGTCCGTAGTTACTGTCCCTCCGTTTCCTTCAAGAATGGTCCGCATGCAGACATAGAACAATTTCACCTCGATGAAACTTAAATATCAGTATTGATATTTTTTTGTTAGTATTTTTGTTGGTGGTTTTTTTAAATTAAAATCAGCTAGAAATACCTCTATGACATGATTAATAGATGGTATAATGCATCTTCCTTTTCTGAATTAACAGAAATAATGTTCTATGATAGATATTATTTCATTAACACTAAAATCCACAAAGATGGTACGGTCATGTAGTTGGAATGGGAAAGGAAAGAATCACAGATAGAAGAATGGAGATGAAGTATGCAGAAAAAAAAGTGCAAGAGAGGCAAAAAAAAAAAAACCTTGCAGGAGCAGTTAACAGCAAGTGTGCGAGTGCAAGAAGAATAAAGGAGAGAGTGAGGAATAATGGAGGAAGGTAAGACTTGATAAGGAGGCCTTTTACTAAACTGTCCCGGCTACAGGCTGGAAACAGATGATTAAGATGATCGATGATTAGATTGTGTGACTATTCATCGCACCAGAAACACACATTCAATAGCAAACATGTGCAATATTATTCGATATCAATGTGCTTTATATTGGCCATCCTGTAGTATGAATGGAGTTTTTAGTCATACCAGTTTTTTGTACCACACAAAAACATAGCTAAAACATATCTTAGGAGAAATTATTTAAGAGTATGAGTGATTCACTTTTATGAACCGATAATTCGTCAAAATTCAGAAATAGAACATTTGACATTAAATAAAAGTATTAATATAAATAATACAAATAATAATAATAATGATCACATGTTGTTATATGGTGAAATTCGAGAGACGTGATAACACATGTACATACATGAGCAAAGAAACTGTAGGTAGTGTATAGCCTGAACGGGTAATAAGACACAGTGCTAAAAATAATTGTAGGCCCACCTGCACTTAATACAACGTACAGACATGAAATGTAGTTCTCATTAAACACGATCAATAATCAGCGATACAGTTTCCTGTGATGTCAAAAACTTTAAATGCTCTTGGCCACTATTCAAAGCTTTATCACAAACTAAAAATGTTTCTTGAGCATTAAAGTTAACAGAAGATTAACACAAGTTGTGAATAAAGAGTAGGTACTTTTTTTCCTAATTGTTTAAGTCAGTTTTCAATCTCATGCTATAATCTGTTTATGTTATAAGAGTATAGCATCTCGCGAGATCATAAGTTTGCATCGGTGTAAGAAACACTTGACCTCCCCGAACCCGGGAGGAGACTGGTCCTCTGGTGGACGGGGAAGTCAATCAGCAACTGGTCGCTCTCTGAGCCTGCGTAGTTCATGTCCGCCTGCTGCGCGCTGATCGATCTCGCCAACTTTCTCATGAACCTCTCTCGCCTCTCCTTGTCCCTGACAGCCTTTAACCTCGTAAACTCGTCATCGGAACTGGCCGTGCTCGAGCCTCCGATGCTCACGTTGTCGTCACCTTGGGCCCCGATAGTGATGCTACTCTCGTCACCTTGCGAACCGACCTTACTCTCTGCACCGGTGAGGGAGGGGTTGTCCCCTCCGAAACCGGGGGCGCTCTTCACTGACATGATCTCGGTGTAGGTGACGCTGGACAGTGCCGGAGACGTGGCTGGGGGTATTGCAGCCGATGCGGGGGCTGACGAGGACAAGGGGAGGTTCGCGAAATGCATGGGCTTGAGGGAGCCGGAGGGGACGGCTACAGGCGCTGATGGGGGAGGGGGGCCCGTCTGGGTAGGGAAGATGTTCCTAACATTAGGGTGCAGGTCGGGAGGTCGGATGGAGGTCACTGTCGACTGCTCGTCCACTTCTTCAATCACTTGGTCAGCGATCCTCATACTGCCTCCACCGATAAACTTAGAGTGGAGGCTGGCGGAACTGTTGCTGACAGGGATTTTACCGGGACCTAAACAAAGTAAGTGAACATTAGTTTAGTTCTTAGTTAGAGATATGACCCTTGAATACCCAAATCCCTCAAGAGATTCAAGATTTGCAAAATTCACAAAATATATATATATATATATAGTATAATTAATAAGAGCTTGACTTGAAATCCAAATTTTTGATTTAATAGTAAAAGGAATTATATAGGCTTGTGTAAAAAAAAACTAAATTGTATTTATATAATAATTTTCAATAAAAAGTGTTCTCTTTGTTTTTTATTACATAATAGACATGTCACATGACCAACAAAATATATTTAGTTAATGGAATCAAGTCTTTTTATAAGAAATTAAAATTAAATTTAAAATATTTTCACTTTTACTAAAAATTGTTTATATTTTTAAAAATATAAGGATTTTACCTATTTCTAGTCTTAACTTCAAAGTAAAATAGGTAGACAGATTAAAAAAATGTATTCTCATATTTTACTCACAAACAGATATTTTTTTCTTTGTTTTTTAAACACATTTTAAAGACTCAGTTTGTGAGAGAAAAAAATGGTAAGGCTTTTCTTTTTCCTGCCAGGCATGGTACTTATGAATGTATAAGGTAACAAGATATGTGCGGGTAAGCGACTGATTCAGAGAGCGAATGATGTCAGAACAAAGTGCTCTGCTGACTGGCCGCACCACTTCGTGTGATACTTGTACCAGGAACTAATACGTTTCTCTATTTAAGTTAAATATTATTTATTTAATCAATCATAAGAATTATTGTATCATTTGGATCCATGCATGATTTATTCCATTACCATTAAGTTTCCAATTGGCCATTTTACAATGTTTCCTCTAGTTCTTATCTTATTTCGACCACCGGCTAACTAAGCCTGCCGTGGCTTACACCTGAGTAGTGGGGTTGCCGCTTACAGGTCTTCCGGTAGACCTCCTTTTGGTGGTGACCTACCCTAACCAAGGCTATGAGTGCTTATGACGACTTAGCTCATCATCAACAACCCTCCCACTTCCAGCCCACCCAGCTGGGAGCGAACTGGCCAGACCCTGTTTCAAGTCTGTTGGGTTTGACCCTGACCAATCTCCTGTCTCTCATCTGTACCTGATCTGGTTTCCCCTGGGGTTCAACCCAACCTCCACCAGGTTGCTCAGGCCCCTGGGGTACACCACTTGACGGTGAGATGAGGATTGAGTAGGAGAATCGGTACCCACTAGGTAAGCAACATGTTTAACGCTTAATCTAACTTAAGACCTAAGACAAGCACAACATCCAGTCCTCGATAGTTAATTTATCAATGTGAAAGGGTAAACCCATATTTCACCATTGACGAGGTGTCAGATGGTCTTTAAACAGTAAGGCAGTATTAGTTAAAATTTTGTTTGGCTATGTACAATGAATAAAAGATTTATTTTTTCAATTGGTAGTTTTAGGGGCAAGTTTAATAAGCATAGCAGTATACCTTTCTCATGCGCTCTACATTATTTAGCTCTGCTTAAAATTATTAAGTTTTTTATTAATATTATTTATGGTCTAGGGAGGGGATAAAGGGTGGTTCAGAACCCTCTCCTTCTAAAGTTTCTACTGGGTTTGTTGTAAATCTCACTTTAGTTTTGTACAAACAACATTCATTGCATGAATTAGGTCATTTCCTGAAATACACTATCTTACTTGTTTTTGTCCAATCTACATAATTTTTGCCATGATTTTTATGATTGATAGAAACAGATGATTTGAATATGTCAAACCAGTCATTGAATATTTTTAAAATGCTTGCAGTGTTAAGTATATCGATGGTAAATTTGTTTCTTTTAAAGCCATGAGCCAGTATGTTTACTGGTCAGCAAGCTTGACTGATGTCATCCTTTCCCTCGGCTGACCTTGGAGAAGAGCAGGTACCTACCTTGTATATTCCTAGTACCATACCTGGCAGGTAGAGTAGCATAACCCCCTGCTGCTCTCTTTATATTGTAGCATCAAAAATTTGTTTGATTTTAATTGAAAACAACTATCTTTTAACCATATATGTATAATATATAATTAATTTTATAAAATTATCTAGCTATTGGGCCACCTCATTTTTGAATAATATATAATTAAGAAATTTTAAAGCTTCCCATTTCATTTTCAAACCCGTGGAAAACCTAATGGTAAATTACCTGTCCTCCTGACTTCTCCCTCTCCAGGTAAACCGTCCACCGCCGCTGTGGGTATGGTGGTAACACTGCCGCTGGGTTGACCCTCCCTAGAAAAGAGCCTCCTCAGGACTGAGGTCACCGAGCCCACGCGATGCAACGAGTTGGCCATACTGCCCGTGTTGATACTGGATTGGGAGCCCGCCGAGGTGATGCGCTCGCGAGTGCTGACACGACTCATGCTGCGCTTGGGGCCTGCCGTGAAGTGAATGCCGCTCTGGTTGTCGTCGTACTGGAACAATTTCACTTGAAAGATAGATACTTCATATCTATTTTTTTTTAATATACAAGCAACCCTCACTCAGTTCATAAACAAGTTCCATTACAAAACTTTTTTTGGTTATATTTTTCATTCCTGAGCATTTATGATGCGTAAAATTATCTGTAGTAGCAATTTTAACGCATTAAAATCATGTACTAAGCATCAAATGTTCTATACAATACTTTTATTATATTATTTGTATGCATTATGGTTTATTGTATATATAATACATAATGTAAATAAAATAAGAAATAAAAAAAAATAAGCTATTATAAGTGTTAATTTCAATTCATAGCATAGAGGGCTATGTTTTTGTGAAATGCGAAAGTTAGGTCGAGCACATATTTTTGCTGTGTGTTCGCAATGTTATTATCCATTTCAGGTATCTTTGCTACTGGAAGCTTCTCTTCCCCAGACCCAAAGTAAACCAACATTTGACCATCTAAAATAATCAAGGCTAAGCAAGTGATGATCCTACTGGCTCCTTCAAGGTCAGCGAATGAGGAAATTCGCCATTGCTTTCTCTTACAGTTGCAAAGTTTATTTATTTAAATCTTACAATTATGTTCACTGTGTGTTAGGCATTTGGTTTTATAAGGAACTTTACCTATTGCGACTTTAAGAAATGTTGTATGAATTGTGAAGTTCATTATTGTGTTTGATAAACCAATAATTGCCTGTGGTCTTATTTGTGTTTATTAGTTGTAAGAAAGGTGGCAGCACTGGTTTGGTTCATAAAACATGAACCAAGCCTCAGTTTCTTTCGAATGTTTCCCATGGAAGTGTCGTTTCAACAATTTATAGTCCAGCATTATTCAGATATAGGAATAATAATATTTGGCAGTTATAAGAGTTATTAAAACCACATCAAGTCATGTGATGTTAGATATGCTCAATATCTATAAACTAATACTTAAAAAAAACTCCATGGTATAAGCTCATAAGCGAGCTATACAGACCGGTATTTTTAGGAAATAAAATGCCAACATTTTCAGATAGAGGGTAACATGTGGTCAGCACAACAAACCTTCTGGCTGTTAATTTCAGTTTTCTAGATCAGAGTCACTACTTCTTTATTCAAATAGCTTCTCAATTGTCCTCACAAAGTATTAATGTTGACCACAAAAATATATATGTTCTACCATGTTATTACCGTCAATGTGCCGTCATCTTCCTTGCTTTTAATCATATAATATGAAGAGCTATAAATATGTAATAGTACAGTTCTATTTTCATAGGAGTAGCATTATCAGACAGCTAATAAAGCTACTAGATCTACTTTCACATATTCATACATCAGGTGATATTATCTGCACCTGCCATTTTTAAGCGATAATATTAATACCTATAAAATAACCCAAATAAACAGTTAAATGTTATAAATATTGGCAGCCAAAAAAGATTGTATTTTCGTCTTTTCTAAAAGGCTCTTCCCATGAAAATTGGACTGTATATTCTTTTCAATTTTAGCCAAATATGAAATTTGTTTGCACATGTAGGTCTTTTTTTTTTCCGGCTCGAATACAATCGTCTCATTTTTATTGTTGTATTATTATTATTATTATTAGCACCGCGTCTTACTACCCGTTCGGGTTATACGCACTTACGCTAATGTGTAATGGTAGGGTGATTGTGAGATGAAATGAAGGACCTACAGTTTAACGTGGAATCCGAACCACGGTGGAGGCCTGACATTCCCCACATTCACAAGATGTCTTGTCAGAGGTGAAGGAAGGGTTTGGTAATCAGATAAATCTTTGCCGGAACTGAGGATCGAACCCCGGCCGCCAGCACAGAAGTCTGACACCTTAACCCTAGACCACCAGGTCACCTATTGTTGTATTAATTTACTAATTTAATTTAACATCCTGGTGAACTTTTCTTGGAACAAAACCTTTCATTATTAACTTTTTTTTACCAATTGATTGTATTAACAAATATTTTAGATCGCTGTAATTAGAGATATATTGGTTCTTTTGTTTCTTGGTTATTTACATAAGTGATGTCCCATTTTCCTGTATATAGGTGGAGGGGAACAAATGGATTTAGATTAGTTTGTGTAATTGAGTGGAATCTGGAACAGAATACCTAAACTGGCAACCGAAATAATATAATTGGAACCAAACCTGGTACAATTTTGGAACCAGCCCATGATTGTTGTTTTGAATGTTTGAGAATGTTCACCTAAGGTGCAAACATTTAGATTTGAGCGGATTTCCTTGGTACTACTTACAGCCGCATCACCCCCGTCGTTAACTTTAACGGAGGAAGGGGCGAAATATTCCGCATCTGCTTTTGTGACCTCGATGTTTGCGGTGGAAGGCTTGGGGTGCTGCTCCCGGTACTGCTCGGCTGCAACCGTGTAGGGCAACTCTGCCGGGAACACTTCGTCCCAGTACTGGTCCTTGATCAGCTCGGGGTGTTCGTGGTGCATCTCGTCGACGATAAGGTACGACACCTGCGACCAGACAATTCGTCCTACCAATTTATACACTTGTTTGACTATCATGTTTAATACAGAGGTCATTAACAGATTATTTGCATCTATGGGCTAAGGCAGGTGTGTCAAGCTCATTTGACCTTAAGAACTATGTTGACATTTTAAAATACTGAGAAGTCCGCAATTAAAAAAAAAAGGAATATTGCCACCATTTTAATTAAAAATACCCTAACTTATTAACTTTTCATTACAAAAAGAAAATTAAGATATATATTATTGAATCTATTATTTTAAGAATTTGAATTGTGGGAAAAATTATTAACAAAAGCAGAAATATAAATATAATGGAATGGTAGGAAATATAAATAATAATTAAATGTATTTGTTGCTATAATATTATTGTTATAACATTCAGTTAAGTGTTAAATTAATGGTCTGGGGTCTGGTTGTTAGGTCGTTCAATAATAATATAGATTCTGAATCACCAATAAGGAGTATTAAAAATATAGAGCAAATTATAATATAAAATTTAAAGGGAAAAAATTAAATATTTGATTCTTAAATCTGAAAGTTTCTCAAATCCTCAAATATCCAGTATCCTTAAGGATTCTAGGGTCCCATTCCTAAAGTTTGTTTGTTTTTTTCCGTGGGGCCATAAGGTATAATATTATACCTTTCAGGGTAAGAAAATAGTGTCTTGTTTTATTTTGTCTTAAAAATGTTTACCTGCAAGTTTCTGTCGACCAACCAGTTGACTTCGAAGTCATCGTCATCTTCCCCGAACGGGTTGATCAGACTTTCGGCAACTTTGAGCCACCCCATGTAGAAAAAGAACTGCAATCAAATTATGTGTCGGCCCCTGTTAAGATTCACTTTAATTCACGGAAACAGTCTTGATTGATATGGTTTTTCAACATGGTTCTTTCACAGCTAGAAATTGTCATGAGTAGGGGTAGTATAAGTTGAACATGAAATATATATATATTTTAATTACTTTGTTTTACATCATAGCTATTTATAAAGGTAGGTTAGAGGAATTGCACCCGCATTAGTGACAATGTTAAAACCCCATATCAGTGCATTTGGCCTCAGCCTCTCTCGCCACCGACAGTATCATTCATTGTGAAAACTGATCCCCTAGACTATGTAACCTCTGATATGGGTATCATGAAGAATCCAGAGGAGAAAATATTCTTTGAAAGGGAGACATGAGGTTAGGGGAGGAAAGGAACAAGAGTCGGCATGAAAATCCACCTGCTGCAGTGGTCACACAGTCTAAGGCGTACTTGGTATTTAGTATGGCAAGTATAGCCAATCATTAATGCATTGTCCTCTAATGAAGAATAATTAAACTACTATAATGAATATAAATCATGTTTAAAACTATTGTTTTAATTTAATTAAAATAAGTATAGAATATTAGAAATACACAACTTCAAATACAAACCAAATTTAAACTAACGAAAATTATATTTTGGTTGATTGAAATAATTACTTTCTGTACAGCAATAATAAACCATTAAAAATAATAGTCAACTTCAACAACGTAAGTAACTGCTACACCGCACACAACATATTATGAAATGTTTCATAAGTTAGTGTTGATTCATTTCTTATGTACTTCTTTCATTTGTCAACTTCTAACGCTTCTATTGACCCCAACCTTACCTGCAGTGTTGTAAAGAGGACATAACCTTACCTGCAGTGTTGTAAAGAGGACATAACCTTACCTGCAGTGTTGTAAAGAGGTCATAACCTTACCTGCAGTGATGTAAAGAGGTCATAACCTTACCTGCAGTGTTGTAAAGAGGACATAACCTTACCTGCAGTGTTGTAAAGAGGTCATAACCTTACCTGCAGTGTTGTAAAGAGGACATAACCTTACCTGCAGTGTTGTAAAGAGGACATAACCTTACCTGCAGTGTTGTAAAGAGGTCATAACCTTACCTGCAGTGTTGTAAAGAGGTCATAACCTTACCTGCAGTGTTGTAAAGAGGACATAACCTTACCTGCAGCAATGTAAAGAGGACATAATCTTACCTGCAGTGTTGTAAAGAGGGCATAACCTTACCTGCAGTGTTGTAAAGAGGACATAATCTTACCTGCAGTGTTGTAAAGAGGTCATAACCTTACCTGCAGCATTGTAAAGAGGTCATAACCTTACCTGCAGTGTTGTAAAGAGGTCATAACCTTACCTGCAGCATTGTAAAGAGGGCATAACCTTACCTGCAGTGTTGTAAAGAGGGCATAACCTTACCTGCAGTGTTGTAAAGAGGACATAACCTTACCTGCAGCGTTGTAAAGAGGACATAACCTTACCTGCAGCGTTGTAAAGAGGACATAGCCTTACCTACAGTGTTGTAAAGAGGACATAACCTTACCTGCAGCATTGTAAAGAGGACATAACCTTACCTGCAGTGTTGTAAAGAGGGCATAACCTTACCTGCAGTGTTGTAAAGAGGACATAATCTTACCTGCAGCAATGTAAAGAGGACATAACCTTACCTGCAGTGTTGTAAAGAGGACATAACCTTACCTGCAGCAATGTAAAGAGGACATAATCTTACCTGCAGCAATGTAAAGAGGACATAACCTTACCTGCAGTGTTGTAAAGAGGACATAATCTTACCTGCAGCAATGTAAAGAGGACATAATCTTACCTGCAGCAATGTAAAGAGGACATAACCTTACCTGCAGTGTTGTAAAGAGGACATAACCTTACCTGCAGCAATGTAAAGAGGACATAACCTTACCTACAGTGTTGTAAAGAGGACATAACCATACCTGCAGTGTTGTAAAGAGGGCATAACCTTACCTGCAGTGTTGTAAAGAGGGCATAACCTTACCTGCAGTGTTGTAAAGAGGGCATAACCTTACCTGCAGTGTTGTAAAGAGGACATAACCTTACCTGCAGTGTTGTAAAGAGGGCATAACCTTACCTACAGTGTTGTAAAGAGGACATAACCTTACCTGCAGCATTGTAAAGAGGACATAACCTTACCTACAGTGTTGTAAAGAGGACATAACCTTACCTGCAGTGTTGTAAAGAGGGCATAACCTTACCTGCAGTGTTGTAAAGATGGGGAAGTATAGGTCAACAACATTGTTATGTTTGTGCAACACGTGAGTCTCGTCGTTTATATCCAGCCACTGGCGCCCCATTACGCAAGTTATGAAGTAGGAATAGCAGGCCAAAGTAACCACCTGAAAGAAAAAAACTCAGTATTGCCAAAATTCCTACAGTAAAAAAAAATATTATTAATTTTAATATTAGCACCGCATCTTACTTACTACGTGTTCGGGTTATACACACTTACGCTAATGTGTAATGATAGGGTGATTGTGATATAAAATGGAGGCCCTGCATTTTAACATGGGATCCGAACCACGGTGGAGGCCTGGCATTCCACACATTCACAAATTGTGATTTATACACGTCTTGTCAGAGGTGAAGGAAGGGTTTAGAAATCGGTTAAATCTGTGCCAGGACCGAGGATTGAACCCCAGACCCCCCAGCACAAATGTCTGACACCTTACCCCTAGAACGCCAAGTCACCAAGCAAAAAAATCAATCTCTTAAATTAATTAGTGATGAATATTATTTTTGTTGGTAGTTATTCTGTGTTTTAAGTATTCCTAAAGTACATTTTAATCTCAAAAGATCATTTTTATTTTATGTATATGATCAATAATAATTTCCTCAAATGATAATGAACAAAGACATTTTGTGCCAAGGGTTCTGTAAAATATAGTTGACGTGTTGAAGGGGGCTGTAGAAAATAGAATTGTAGCTAAATTATAACATTATTCTTAATAATCCAACCTAACATTCAATTAGGCGGTAAATTAATTTTCTAAGGTATGGTTGTTAGGTTTGTTCTATAATTACAGTCAAATTTTCATAAGAAAAACCTTACCAAACAGCTAGAAAAAAATTACTAGATCTACTTTTATATATTCATACATCATGCCATGTGGTAATCAGCTGGAACTTTTTTGATAATATTATCAATACTTATAAAATAACACTAATAAAATGTAAATAGTCGTTTTTTTTCACCACGTCTTACTACCTGTTCAGCTTACACACATATATTATAATTACTCTAAAGGGGTAGGGATGAGGAAGCAAGCATTTTAGATGATGTGTATCCGAGTTTGTGTGGAAGGAGAGTGGGAAACCATTTAGGAAAAACCACCCTCAGTAGACCCAACAGAGATTCAAACTTCTTTCTCCCTGTAATTAATAATAATAATAATAATAATAGCACGCATCTTACTACCCGTCCGGGTTATACGCTTTAAGTACTAATTACTCTAATGGATTAGGAATTGGGAAGGTTTAATTAGAGGAAGTGAACCCGCATTTGCGTGGAGGGAGCGTGGAAAACCATTTAGGAACCCCCCCCCCCAGTTCACCCGACCGAGATTCGTACCTCAAACTCCCCGTCCTTGGTGGTCGAGCTCAACACGACAAGCGCATTAGCCAACTACGCCACCGAGGCGGGTTCCCTGTAATTACCAGGCCAGTCTAACACAAGGGTGACTGACACCTTAGATCATTCGGCCACTGTTAATAAAGTTGACCACAAAAAAAAGTTTATAATTTCTAAAATTGGACTATATATTGGGCTAAATTGCTAGTAAGCATCATAATAGCATATATAAAAATTTAGATTCAAAATTTTGAAAATTTGTTTGAATTCTTAAATCTTGAATATCCTTAAGGATTCGGGGAAACACCCCTAGTTTCTACCTACTGTCGAGGAAACATGTGGTGTGTGTCTACCTGCGTGTAGACGAGGGGCACGCTGATGTTGTCGTAGCTCAACAGCAACCCGCACTGCCCCCGGAACTTGTTCAGCTCATCGATGATGGTCTTGACGGCGAAGTCGTCGCGTATCCTCCCCTCCTTGCGGGCCCTGGTGACGATACTCGCCGCCCAGACGATGGGCAGCCAGTGCTTGGAGTGTCTCGGGAACTTGTTGTTCAGGTCGCTCATGATGGACTTCTCGTTGTCCGTGAGCAGGCCCGCCTCCACGAAGTGGTCGATGGTGGGGAACCTCTTCTTGACCCGGGGACTGTTCATGGTGAACACCATGGAGAGGCACAAGCAGACGTAGCGCATGATGGTACGACGCATCACGCGGCCGCGCTCGTCCTGAGAGGAGGACTTTGTTGCGGTAGAACAGTATTGTTAGGAACAAAGGTATGTTACAATAACAGTGTGGCCACAAAATGTAAGAAAACAAAATTCCCTGATCTAAAAATACAAATTTCCCTGACAAAAAAAAATTATAAAAATCAAAATGTTAAATTTTATATAAATAATTACTTTTGAAATACACAAAAAAAAAGTGTTTTAATAATATGCAATAAAACGTTTCTTTTCCCTAGACAGCCAATTATACCATTTTACCTGATTGATTACACAATTACTCGACATCTCCCTAATTTTCCTGGCAATTTTAAATTCCCTGACATTTACAAGATTTCCATATTTCCCTCGACTCTTGTCACCCTGATATACAGGCAGTATAGTCATAAGTAAATAAGGACCCAATCCACTATTTTCAAAGTTTTAATCAGCAATCTTTATCATGGGGTGGTTTTGGGGGTTCAAACCCCCTCCCCCAAAAAATGTTAAGAACAAAATATATATGACTTTATTTATGGTTCAAACAATATCTAAATTAAGGTACGTGTACAAATTAGGGGACTGTGTTACTATAAAAAGCACTTCAGAGAACATCTAGAAGTGTTTAATATTTTTTTTTAATTCTAGTCTTCTTTGTTGCAGTATTTATATATAATAAATGTAACTCAAGCTAATACTAGTAAGATTAATTTGCTTTTAAATTTGTAATTAAAATAAGAGCATTGAGTAAAGAACAGGACAAAGTGTTTTTATTGGTGGGCAGGGGGGTAGAGGGTATAGGGTTCAATCTTCCCCCTGCCCCAAAAGTATTATTAATAAACAAAAATATTTATTTTATAAAATATATGATAAAGAGTTGACACCACTTTTGATAATAGAATGTGTGTTATTACATTACATCACATTTTCTTCAAATTTTGTATAATAAATGTGATTACAAAAACGGACGCCAATCATGGCAAAATTATTTAAGAATGAAACTATATAAAAATTTGGTCACCAAAGATTATTTATTGATTAAAAGAAAAACAAACACTTATGCTATGGCTTAAGTGTGGAGTTTGTGCCTTCTTTTTTGAAGCGTACCAACATTTTTGTGGAAGGAGAGCAGAAAAACCATTTAGGGAAACTACCCTTAGTACACCCGAAAGAGATTCGAACCGTGGTCTCCCTGTCATCGGTAGTTTAGTATATTGCGAGAGTGACGCCTTAGACTATGTGGCCACCAAAGCAGGTTGAATATATCTAGAGCATGTTCTATAAGGTAAATTGTATGTATAAAATAGCTTTGATGTATTGTCAAATTTACATCATATTTATTTTATCAAAGAACTTTTATAAAATATATGAGACAATGTAATTCATAGCACTTGCAATTCCAATCATGTTTAAAAAAAAAACTAGATACAAGTCTTAGCCAGATCAGTAAAAGGTTTTCTTTCGGCCCTAGTCAGAGATAAAGAGAGAAAGTACACACTTTTTCCGTTTCAAGGGGCTCGGGAAACGTCGACATTACTTCTGTCTTTGAAGAGTCAAGAGAAATTAAAATAACAACATTTTTAACAAACTTCTTGCCCTCTTCTCTTAGGGTGCCTCACGACAGGTAGTTCCAGTTATGCTCACCTGACCGTGGATGTTGGAGCTCACGAAGACTGCGATGGGGTCGGGCCACGGAATACTGACGTACTGATTCCACCAGCGAGTCATCACGATAGACACATAGAACCCCAGGACGAAAGAAAGGGGTATCAGGTCATTGAACGTTTCACAGTACTGCACCACTCGTTCAAACACCCTGCAACACCATGTAAATACCCCCTGTTTATATCGACCAAGTTTATCTCTTTATTTATTTAAAAAAAGGTTATAATAATTATGGTATTTCACATGCACTAAGGTGTATACATTTTTAGAGTAGTTTAGGGTAAATGCACCCACATTAGCATTTAGAAAAAAAATACCACATTAATAAATCACACTTCGACTAAACAAACTTCAACCTTCCCTCTCCGAGTCAATACATTATAAGTTATTACAAGTCCTACGCCAAAAACAGTGCACTCACCAGTACATTTTTTAGAAATCAATAATTGTTGAATATTACAAAATGTAATGAATAACCCAAATCAAATTGTAAATATTTTTAAAACGCCTGAATTTGAAAGAAGTAAAATTTATTAAATTGTCAAAGTGAATGTCTTAGACCAGTGGTTCACAACCTGGGGGCGGTCGCCCCCAAGTGGGCGATTTGGGTTATCAGGGGGGCAATAAATAAGTGGGGGCGATTTGGGAGCGATGAGTATTCAAAGGGGGAAAAATTAAAATAGTACTGTAAAGTAGAAGTTGCCAGGTAGCACGAGTCACTGGCTATTCTCAGCCGGCGAGTTCACTGCACTCACCCCTCTTCACAGTCCCCCACCTGTTGTTGTTCAGCGCGGCCGACTAGTGACTCAACCCCCTCCCCCTCCGGCCAACACAACACACTTGCCATTGACCTACATTCGTCTTCAGTCTTCACTAGCCTTTGTGTGCCTCACCATCAGTTTTTGTGCATGTCTTTTCTGTTTTTGTGTGTTTGTTTTGAAGTGTAGAAGTTCATGCACAATGGATTCAAAAAAGAAGAAGTGTCGTCAATACTCAGCTGAGTATTTAAAATTAGGTTTTATCACGTCACCGCAAAATGTGCAGTTTCCACATTGTCTTTTGTGCAATAAAACATTTACTAGTAATGAAGCCATGAAGCCTTCGCGAATGAAAGATCATTTATCAAGAGTACACAGTGACAAAGTGAGTAAAGAACTTAGTTATTTTCAAAACCTCAAAGCTAAAGCTGTTAAACGGCCTAATGTGAGTGAATTATTTAAAAAACGAGCAACCGATCTTGACAGAGGTCTTCTTGCTTCTTACGATGTGTCTTTATTGATCGCTAAATGTGGTAAACCTCACACAATTGGCGAAACTCTTGTTTTACCGGCTACCAAAAAAAATGTTGAAATCATGCTAGGCGAGGGCCCTAGTAATAAGATAAGTCAATTGGTTCCTTTGAGCAACAATACTGTTTCCAGGCGAATTGACGAAATGGCCACAGACGTTGAATCCAAACTCACCAATTTGTTGAAAAAAAGTAAATTTGCATTGCAGATTGATGAATCAACTGTGATTGATAACAAAGCAATTTTATTAGCTTATGTGAGGTTTATCAATGAACAAAAGGAAATTACCGAAGAAATGCTGTTTGCTAGAACTTTGATCACTGATACGAAGGGATCGTCGATTTTTAAAGTGGTACAAGATTATTTTGAGGAAAAAGAGATTCCCCTATCAAAAGTGAGCGCTTGAGCAACAGACGGTGCTCCTGCCATGTCAGGTCGTCATGCTGTGTTTCTAGCCCACCTTAAGAAAGAAGTGCCAGAGGTCATCACTATTCACTGTGTCATTCATCGTCAACACTTAGCTGCGAAAAAATTGAGTGGTGTCCTGCATGAAACCCTACAACTGGTCATTTCTAGTGTCAACAAGAGCAAATCTAATTCCCTCAATGACCGTCTGTTCCGACAACTTTGCCATGAAAATGATGAGGAATTCGAACGCTTGCGTCTACATACGACCGTGAGGTGGCTTTCCAAAGGAAACTGTTTGCGCCGTTTCTTCGAATTATTTGACACGGTTACTGAGTTTCTCGACACGTCTGATCTTGTTTTAAGTGAGAATTTGAAGCAACGCAAGTTGGAACTTGCGTACCTTACAGATATTTTTGAAAAAATGAAAGAAGTCAATATAAGGCTTCAAGGAAACAAGATGAACCTTATCAAGGCCAAAGGAATTATTTCATCATTCATCGCCAGGTTTGATATTCACAAGGTAAATAATGGCCGTAAAGAGCTGATTCAGTTTCCAACCCTTAAAAAGTGTTCAGTGTCAGCTAACGGGACTCCTGAAATCCCAGAAGACAAAATCCTAATTTTTACTGATCACCTTGACCAGTTAAAAACTGACATGGAATTAAGATTTGAAGATTTGACCAAGTTACAAATTCCTGATTGGATTCTAGATCCATTCTCGTTTGAAGCTGTGGATAAGCTTGATAACTCTTTGCAGACAGAGTTTCTAGATCTGAAGTATGACTGTGAGGCGAAAATCATTTTCAAGCAGAGTGGTTACGAGTTAGGCTGGGTGAAGATTATGGACACTTATCCACAACTGTGGGGAAAAACTGAACCACTTCTCATCTCGTTCCCGTCAACATATTTAGTTGAAAAAGGATTTAGTTCTGTTGTCCAGCTCCTCACAAAACAAAGAAATAAGTTGGACATTTGCCTCAAAGGAGACTTGCGCCTGAACTTGACGAACATAAAGCCGGATATTCAAGCTTTAACTGAAATCCACCAAGCACAGGGCAGCCATTGAAAATATAAAATAAAACAATAACAAATTTTCAAACTTTCATTTATTTTTCCCAATTTTAACTGTCAACTTTCTTAATTTTTCCAGATTCCAATTTAAAAATGAAAACATGTACTCCTGTTTTTTAAATGTACATCAATGATCTTAGTTAATTATTTCACTTCTTTGTTATTTAAAAAATCTGTAAAAAATGTATTTTTTTTTCTATTTTATTCAAGAGTGACCGGATAAAACTGCTTTGGTTGTTTTTATATACGGTAGTAAAATTGTTTATAATAATAAAACTGCTTTATTATTTACACCTTATTTCAAATTAAAATTAGGCATACAATGAAAATGAAAAGGGGGCGATAGGTGTTAGTCAACCTCCAGAAAGGGGAGATGGGCCACAAAAGGTTGGGAACCACTGTCTTAGACAATATTAATTTTAATTACTTAAAAAGCGTACAATCCGAACGCGGTGCTAGATAAAAAAAAAATTAAGTAAAAAAAAAATATTTAAGTAACACCTTCAGTGAAAAAACAATAAATGAATAATTATGTATATAATTAAAATTAACTTTTCCATATTAGTTTGAAACCTGTTGTATTCTGCTAGCCAACATATTTTTGGTTCATAAGTTGTTGTCTTCAACAACACATGAGATGCACTTGAGTACGAGCCAAGACTATTTCTAACTGTTGACTTCAATCAAGTTCATTGTCACATGAGTCACATGACATTGAATGGCATGGCTGTCTTTAATATTGACTTCAAAAAAATTATACATTGTTGGGAAAAGTTTTATTTAGTGTTTTCATGTCGGCGTGCCATCCAAATCGTGGCACGTATGTCATACAATGGCACACGTGCCATATATCTGCAATCTTTGGTTCATAAGTACAATTTTCATAGGAAGAGCCTCTCAGAATTGTATTTTTATTTATTTGAAGTATTTATTGTGTACTTTCTGAACCGAATAATTATATCAGCACATGATAATTTCTGTGAGCGATTGTGAAGGAGCTTACCCTTCAAAGGAAGTTGTGCTATGGATTTTTATCGCTCAAGAAAAATCCGTTCTTTGACTCCAGCTGGGTTTTAACCCATGAACATCGGGTCCTGAGGCGAGCGCTTTACCTCAAAACCGCCAAGGTCGACAGCCTTTTAGAGAATACTTTTTTTGCAGCCAAAATTGATAACATTTTACTATATTATTGTTGTTATTTTATAAATATTGATAATTTGTATAGTCATATTATTAGCACCGCGTCTTACTACCCGTTCGGGTTATACGCACTTACGCTAATGTGTAATGGTAGGGTGATTGTGAGATGAAATGGAGGACCTACAGTTTAACGTGGGATCCGAACCACGGTGGAGGCCTGGCATTCCACACATTCACTAGTTGTGATCAATACACGTCTTGTCAGAGGTGAAGGAAGGGTTTGGTAACCAGATAAATATGTTCCGGGACCGAGTATTGAACCCCGGACCCTCAGCACAGAAGTCCGACACCTTACCCCTAGACCACCAGGTCACCATGAGTATTATAAAATTGTTTGAATTTCAAAACTGGATTAATATTTGTTTTACTAGAATTTCAAATTCTCTACAGCAGTGACTCCCAAACTTTTTAGAAGCGCAACCCCATCTTTAGAATTACATATTTTTGCGACCCACCTAGATTTAATAGTCATAAGAAGGGGGGTAATTTTAATTATTCTTTACTACTGTTTATTAAAATTTATTATTGAATATAAGTTAACAAAAAACTTCTCTTTTTATCATACCGAGAACAGTATGTTTATTTCCGGATTCTGTGTCCCAGCCATGTAATTACATATATATATAATCTATATCAGTATATTATGTACCTCATTTTTTAACTTTCCCTTTTTTTTAACAATTCTCTATTTTTCAAGCTAAATTTTTACAATTTCAAAAACTTTTTAAACGAAATACCAAAAATGAGCTTGTGAAGCAAATTTTAACATGAGTGCTTTAAAGTATTTGAGGGAGTTTGATATTTGAGATAATAATAATTATTATTATTAGCACCGCGTCTTACTACCCATTCGGGTTATACGCACTTACGCTAATGTGTAATGGTGGGGTGATTGTGAGATGAAATGAAGGACCTACAGTTTAACGTGGAATCCGAACCACGGTGGAGACCTGGCATTCCCCACATTCATAAGAAGTCTTGTCAGAGGTGAAGGAAGGGTTTGGATTTGAGATAATGATAATGATAATGATGATGATGATGATGATAGTTGTAAACTCACTTCTGCTGGTCAAGATCCAGGACGTATCTGTAAGTGAAGTTGAGGGAGTAATATAGAAGTAGGAACATCATCAGGTCCGGCCAGACCAGCTTGTAAATACTGCCCCTCCATCTGGAACAAGACGCAAACAATGCTTCAATATGTACAGTACATCGCCAGTTTGTAGAGCTACCAGGCGCACAGCCACTGGAGGAGGTCATACATTATATTAATAAGTATGTGTGAAGATGTGTAATCACTTGACGCCCTGAGGAGATTCAGTGAATCCCAACCAGACGTAAAATACAACATTTTTAATACAACAGCGAACTTGTAGAGTTTGTTTATTGCAAAAAAGATAATAAGATTACAACAAATTAAAAAAAAACTAATTTTTTGCGACATAATGTCATTAAAGTACAAAATTTATATATATCTGCAATTTTCATAACTTATGTTAAGGTGGTTGTAGGTTTTAAAGCAAAGCTTTTTTTTTTTGCCAAAATAAAAAAAAATACTTCTCCAATAGAAACAAAGAGTTTAATTTTCTTCCCATGGTGATATCAACAGTTGTTGAATATATGTCAAGGGTATAGCAACATTAGATGAGAAACTTTTAAATGAAGAGAAAAAGTTGTCATTCAATTCCAGGACACCTTTGAGAGATGTTCAACAAATGTTGATAACATCGTGTGAAGAATCTTATATTTATACAGGAACAATATTTGATTTATTTTGAACAAATAAATGTTTTGTTGTGAAAATTGCAAAAATACTGTCCTTTTCTCGCGTCCCCTTCCACCTCACCTTACTGTTTTTATACTTCGGGTTTAAATGTTTCTGGTTTGTTCATGTACGTACCTATGTAGACCTATTATGCATGTGTGTTTTATATAACATATATAAAATGTCTGTATTTATATGTAGCATATTTTGAGGTTATTGATTTATTGTGTACCAGTTGTCTAGATACTAATAAAAATGGTTAATTCGAATTTTGGATATTTCGACCTTTTTTTTAGATATCACTTGGAGTTGTAATAAAAAAGGTTGTACTGTCTCTGCTGAATTACCAACACGACATAGTAATAATTCATCAGTGCCATTACCCGAGTGTGTGCAGTGGAATTCCAGGATATGTGACGATCAATTGTGGGGGGGGGGGGGGGGGATTCTTGGGAAAGTAAAAGGTCAACACGACACATCACATATTGATGGTTGGCTACACACAGTAAGAACATGTCGACTCTAATCGCGAGGAATAATACAATTATTTATTGTAATGAACCATGTTATGTTTTTATGTTGTTTAGAATAAAACAAGGGGATACGCTTCCTGAGAACTATATAAATATATGTTTACAATTGCCGGGATGTTCATCAGGCTGAAATAAAAGATAACATAGAAATGTCAAGGCAGGGCCTTTACCAGTAGCATTTAAACTCACGTAAAAAGTTTTTTTTTTTTTACAAAATTTATTGGGGGTTGTTGACATTATAGATTTTATAAGACTTCAATAATTAACCCCCAAGCGTCGCCCTACCACCCTAACCATTGGTACGACCCTGTGTTGGACTAAAGAAGAAAGAGGTAAAATAATTACTTGAAAAAGTTTTTTTTAATTGAATAAAAAAAATCTAAGAAACCATTATATTTAATTTGATGAATCTTTACTTTCTTGTAGACCCTGAGAAAGAGAGAGTATTGTGTTTTTTTACATCCGCTACAGTTCCAGTCTATTTCTAGGGTCAGTTTTTTTTTTATTCAAGCCATATATTTTTCCACTACCGGCTTGCTAGGCCTGTCGTAGCTTCATATGTCTTATAATATAACTTAAGACTAGGACAGGCACAACATCCAGTCCCCAGCCGTCAATTTATCAATGTGAAAGTGTAAACCCACATCTCACCAATGATAAATTCTCGACCATGCCAGGAATCGAACCAGGGACTCTTAGCTCAGTAGGCAGACAAGCTACTGACTGAGCTAAGGTGTCGGATAAAGAGAAGGTATTGTGATCATTAAATATATATATATATTATATATATATAATTTGAGATTTTGATGGATGTCTACGTTTAATGACACCCCCCCCCCCCTCCCTCTAAACCCGAAAATGTGGTTTTTGCGATGCCGTCTGCCTAATCTCAGCATTTCACTTATCGGGTTGACTTGGTATCCAGGGTTTTAGTGAGGTTCCCATTATACTTTTTTTAATTGTATGTTAAACATAAGATTTATTAACGAATTAATCTAAATGTTAGTAATGAGAGCGTAAATTCGAGGAAATGTACCCGCATTATCTGAAGCACAACTGCCGTACAGTTTGAGGAAAGTTCAGAAGTACAGTATGTTTCGTATAGCTTGGTTTACCGGTGACGGGCATGTCGAGATTCGAATCCCATACTGAGGGTGGAATTTCCCTAAATGGTTTCTCGCTCTCCCTCCACGCATATGCCAGCACCCCCCTAGTGTAGATCCTTAGTGTGTACCCTAACTTTCTTACGAGTGTACATATCTGACAGCTAGAAAAGCTATTAGATCTACTTTCACGTATCCATACGTCATGCCATGTGATCTACAGAAGTCGAACCCCGATCTTCGGCAGTCTAGTCCAACACAAGAGCAGCGCGTCAGAGCACGCGGCCACCAGAGCGGGTAATGTTGATGGTAATAAATAGGTTTGTTTTCTAAAAAGGGTCTCCAAATGTCCATTCGTAAGAAAATCAAGGTATAGCTGTGAGGATATCCCGGCCAGGTACTAGGACGAGGAGCGTGAAGGGGTTGGTGGGGTAGAGACAGGGAAAATGAGAGATTTATCTAACACTAATAGTCTAAGGTGTCACACTCGCGATATACTTTACAGGGATATCTCGGTCGAGTGTGCTGAGGTTATTATTTCTCTTAATGCTTTACCAATCTCCCTCCACAAAAATGTAGGTACATTTCTTCTTATTTCGACCTTACTCATTCCTAACACATAGAGTAATTAGTACATACGCGTACAACTCGGACGGGTGGTAAGACGCGGTGCTTTTATATATATCGTCTGCCCAACTTACATCACCTCTAGGTAAAGTTCGTTATGAAAATATCGACGGTGACCTGGTGGTCTAGGGGTAAGGTGTCGGACTTCTGTGCTGGGGTCCGGGGTTCAATCCTCGGTCCCGGCACAGATTTATCTGATTTCCAAACCCTTCCTACACCTCTGACAAGACATCTTGTGAATGTGGGGAATGCCAGGTCGCCACCGTGGTTCGGATTCCACGTTAAACTGTAGGTCCTTCATTTCATCTCACATTCACCCTACCATTACACATTAGCGTAAGTGCGTACAACCCGAACGGGTAGTAAGACGCGGTACTAATAATAATAATAATAATAATAATAATAAAATATCGACCTCCAGGTAAAGTTCGTTATGAAAAGATCGACCTCCAGGTAAAGTTCGTTATGAAAATATCAACCTCTAGGTAAAGTTCGTTATGAAAATATCGACCTCCAGGTAAAGTTCGTTATGAAAATATCGACCTTCAGGTAAAGTTCGTTATGAAAATATCGAATGTTCCCGAGAACTAGGGTTACGTAGGGGCAATGTAAGAAACCTTGTATTTTAATTTAATTCTTATGTGAATCTGTTCTGAGCCAGATATCAACTGGACATCTTCCATTTCCATCGATCCTGAGCGTCTTCTTTCATCCTTTTATAGCGTCTTCATATTAAAATATATTACTGTTTAATATATACATAGTTTACTCCAGGGACGGATTTATGCATAGGTCTAGTAGGCATGTGGCTACGGCGGCAGATTTTGAATCGCGACAATTCATACGATTATTATAACTGGCAGGGGAAAAAAAGTATGTCTTAATCATGTGTGTGTGATTGTTATGGTTTGCTGTATCTGCGTACCAACCTGACGGAGTATCGCCTTAATTCACTGACAATCGTCTTAATTGAAGGTCACTTATTTGATAAATGGTTGTCTGGCATCATCCAACAGTTCGCTCAGCAGAAATCAAAACGAAAGATATTATCGAATATTTTATTTTTGTGTACATGCTAATATTTAATTTGTTTATTTATTTCAACTTTCTAAGTCTTTGCTTAAATACTTACTACTTTTAAAACCTCATTATAATAAATATTCAATTAATGTAAGGACTTTTTATCTGTCCTTCCACAGATAACGCTTGTGTAAATGGTATATATATATATATATATATATATATATCGGTGTATGAGGGAGGGAGGGGAAAAGGGATTTAGAAGGTTAGAAATTAAGGTAGGAAAAGTGGGTGGCAGAGTCATAAATCCGCCCCTGGTTGACTCCCTTCCCTCTTTCCTCTATTCAAACTACATGTCCTGTTATATCTTAGAATCCATAAGGCAGTCGAACGTATAACGTCATCAAAGCATACTTCACTCAGCCTGGAACGCTGACCAGCCAGCCTTTCTCGCGCGCCAGATGGGTTGTCTAAGTATCGCGGGGCTATCTGTAAGAAACGAGGCGCGGAAAAAAAAAAGCGCTGAGCTGGCAGGCAAAGGAATGTATTAACAAATCATCGGGGTTGTTTTTCTTCTTACGTGCACGCGATTTTTTTACACATAGATGTGATTACCACCAATGGGCGTGCGGCCTAAGGCATCAGGTTTGTAATATAATAGAAGAGGGTTTTATAATATAGTATTTTATGCTCTTCTTTCGTATTTTAAAATTCTCTAATTTTCCTTTTCTCGTGAGGTTTTTTTTTTCAAAGTAGGAAGTATTCCCTTTTATGTCCTTTATATAAATAACTTTAAGTTTGTTACAAATAATGTTTAATGTATTTTATTATTTACAAATTTTATAATATGGTAGTGTAACTATTAAATAAGAAATTTAAAAAAAAAACGGAACCTAATGAAGAACAATATATATATATATATATATATATATATATATATATATATATATATATATATAAACGTAATCAGAACCGGTACCTTAAAAAGTTTAACGGAAGAACTAGAACCATAAATTAATTATTTATGTTTGATTCCCTGTTTATAACAGTGGTTTTCTTATCCTCTATTCACACGGATGCTGGTGGAATTCTCAAGTACCCTACTATACTAACCAGTGGCGTCACATCAGGGCAAGCAAGGCAAGCACTGCTTGGCTATGATTAAAGATATGTAATTATTTTATTTAATGTTTGCAAAAATATTCTCCTGGTAATCATTTAAATGTTATTCAAGCATCAGTGGGTTTGAGGGGGAAAACCACACATGGCAATGACCGTGAGATGCATGCAAGACGTGCACTAGTTCATCTAATAGTGGTTGAAAGTCTGTATTTGTCCGACTTTAATCCCATTGCTCTAGCTAGTGTGTTTCTTATTTGTGACGTCATAGATTTCAGAGGGTGAGAAGGGGAAGAGCTGCGATTGTCAGGTAAAATGCAAGCAGCCGAGTTACGACTTCTCTTGCCCGAAAGGTGACGACTATAACCGAAGTCATTACCCCTCTCTACCCCTTACAAAACATAGAGAGTTGTTATGGCACGAAAAGGAAAATTAATATTGTCAAGATATTGACTCCATGCCTACACATCTTTAAGCCCGGTACACACGACACAGCTTCTTGTGCAAAAAGTTGTATAAGATCTGCTTTGCACAAATTAGTGTATACAATTTCAGGAAATAGAACGCGTCCTTTATCAGTCATTTTTCTTGTACAACTTTTGAGTTGTAGACACGAAAACTTCGTCTGCTAGACATTTATTCTTTTACAAAAAAGTAATTGTAAGAAAAACAGCTAAATGCTTGAAAACAAACAAATCATTATAATTGAAGAAGGTTAAACCCCAAATAAAAAGGTTTTCGACTGTTTTTAAAAAATATTAAAAAATCGAGACAAAAAGATCCTAATATTTAGGAATGAATAAGAAATTATTTACATTAAATACCAATATTTTCCAAATCATTCAATCATTTTTTTTCCATAAAAAGAGAAAAAAGCCATGTTTTTTCCCCCAAATATTGTATGCAATCTCAAATTCCGTGTAAACAGTCACTGGGTAAAATTTGTATGCAATCCATGTGATCAAGATATTTTACAATTTCTTGCACAACTTTGTGTACAAGAAGTTGTGTCGTGTGTACCGGACTTTAAGAGTTTTGTGGAATTTATTGTAGCCGTGTATGTTTTATTCTTCAGGTTTAAAATATGTAACATGGAAACGACAAACATAAATTCCTAGATTATTTTTAAAATAGTCTTAAGACCCTTGGCCCTGTCGAGTGCAAGTCTAAAACCTATTTTTGTGGGATGGTGGGCGGGAGGGTGAAAGGCGTGGCGTGGCTTTACAACTGACCAAAGTATCCTTCCGCGCCAACAAGAACAGATAGATCACGGAAACCGTAGATGGTGCTAGCTACCAGACAGGTCTTGCGGACGAATCGTACGTTTCAAAATATCAGTTTTCTCGAGAACGAGTGGAATTTTTATAGTAATATTTTCAACGCCTCCTCTAAGATAATGTATCATTGTTTATTAGTTGTTAAATTTTCTTATTTTTTGTTATGAAGCCGGCAGTTTTCTATTGAAAAATGTAAATTTTATTGTTATTTGATCACTGTTAAAATTATACAGGAGGTGTGTATATAAAAAAGTATAACTTAATCAAAATGCTTCTATTCTTGAACAAACAGTTTCCGAAAAACAAAAAATTCAAAACAATAAAAATTCTTGAAGATAACAGTTTGTTCCCATAGATTCGCATTTTCACGCCAAATGAAAAGGTTCAATCGCCTTAAATTGTCATATATATTGCATTTGTCTAAAACTCAGGTTAGTTGGTTTAGTCAAGAAAATGGCGTTTAAGAATATTCCTGCCAGGATGTAGATTAAAAAGTGCCAGCATATATATATATATATATATATATATATATATATAGGAAAGGAAACAAAAAATATATATATATATATCTAGGAAAGGAAACAAAATATATATATTTTGTTTGTGTTTATACTCGTCAGAGGAAGAGGGGAAGTGCTATCAGCACTATCAGCAGATAAACAAGAGGCCTTTCAGGGTGAACTGCTCATTGTCTTATCTCTCTCTTTCTATTTCGTACATTGGTGTCTAAGTGTGATAGTGCTTAGACTGCTTACATGCGTCAAGTTAAGCTGCAGCCCGCTCTGAAAATACAAACTAAAAGTGAGTATGGTTGTGTGCACAACCAGCCGCGGTCAGGTGATTCAATTATGCACACAAGTTGGTTCGCTAATTAAACCTGCACCAGGGTCTCCTCCCACTCCGTGTAACGAGATGAGAACAGAGCACAAGTTAGCTCAAGGTCAGGTACACCCACACGCGCAAAACCTCAAACACCACCGGAGATGGTAGCAAGGGCTGTACAATGCAGGAGTCCTGTGTAAGGAGATATAAACATTTACCGGGAAATTTTTCGTTTTAGATATTTAAATACAACTCAAAGTGCACTTCAGTCTAATTATACCTAAGGTTCGTTAGCTCAGATACATAACCGGTCTTGTGGTGTAGTGGTCAGTACACCTGGCTACGAGCCTAGGGGTCTCGAGCTCTATTCCCGGCTATGGTATTTTTCCCTATAGGGGAATAATCGCGATGATCACTAGGGTTTGGTTAATTAGGCTGAAGTTAAGTTAAGATTCACCCCGGCTCCACAAGATCATAATAATTATCATCACAATCCATTAATCTCACTGCGGGTACGAAGTGTAAACAACCCCCTGTGTTGTACTCCGGGCTACGCTATGTATAGTAGCCCCGTGGCTTCTTTGGTGCTGACTGACAGCTCACAGCTGACTTCTAACAGTCAACATTTAGGTATATACCTAAATGTTGACTATCATAAGTGACAGCTGCTAAACAATTGTTTTTGCAGATTATATGGTTCGGCATAGGGATACATAATTTAGTCTGGTAACTTTTCAAAACCATCAGTCAGCACCAAAGAAGTCATGGGTCTACTGTACCTACAGAGCGACTTAAGTCCACGGACTTAAGGCGACCGAACCTGAATATCAAAGTCCCTCCAGGTCAAATGTGCCATACGATATAAAAAACAACAACAGAAACATCAAATATATTCCAACAAAGTTATAACCCTTCTCACAATCACGAGTCGACTACAGCGCTTGGTGGTTGAATATGTCACTTAAGACCGGTCTGTTATAGCCCTGATTTGTTAATATTTCAATATTATAATCATAACCTTAACAAATACATCCCCTTCCCCTGCCATTCAATGATTTGAAAATGTTACCGTTTTTTTATTGCTATTATTTGTTTGGATTTATTGTCAGTGTATCGCCAAGGTAGAGTGTATTTTTTAACGAATTTATTAGATTTGAACGACCGTGACTGCTACAAAGTCGCTCGCATACAGCATCCCTCTTTGTCTTGCAGATGACGGAATTTACTCTCTACGAAACTTTGTTGACGTTATGTATATTATTATTTTGCTATCCAGGAGTAAACTTCATTAGGATTGGTCTCTCCATTCTGTCGTCTGATCTCAACAAATGACTAACGAGGGGCGGCTTCTTGGAATACATAAGACGAGAACTTTACGAATCTCACAGTTACGTCACGCTGACGTCACAGCACGGTGTGATTGAGAGGTACACTCTACGGCACAAAACTTGAGAAAAGAGTCAAATATATATTATTTTAAAGTCTATGTTGGATAAAGGAGAGTCGTAAAATAAAAAGGATCTGTCTCAAAAACTGTTTTATATCTAACGTAGACTTAGTTTACTGTGTAAGAGAGAAAGCTTACCTTGCATTGTTCCACTATGGCCTAGCTTATAAGATAAGGCCATAGGGAAATCCGTCAAGGTAAGACTTACCACCTTTCAAGGTAAACAAAGTGTTAATTTTCTAAATGAATGGTTATACCACTACAGTAACCGACTCCGTGATGTAGTGGTCAGTGCGCCTAACCAAGGGGTCCCGGGTTCGATTCCCGGTTGGTACCTTGGATATTTTTTCCCGAACGGGGAATTACTTCAACGGTCGCCATAGTTTGATTAGTCAGGTTTAAGTTTGATCGTATGCACCAGAACTATAATGATAGATCCCATTTGTGGTACCACCGCCATTCCCCAGGTGCACCCGGCCCAGATTCAACTTTAACTGTGAGAATAACGCCTTAGACCAACGGTCCACAAACGTGATCACACAAATTAAAATATAATTCAAACAAACCTACGGAAACCCTTCAGAAAGTGTTATCTTAGGTAATATATAAGCTCAAATAAATATCACTCTTAACGGGGAGATAAAAGTTAAATATGTAACGGCGTTAAGAAAAATTTGCCAAGTTTGATCAAATTTAGTTCCAACAATCGTGTAGGTAACTTGACAATCCAATTTTTCCTTAAAATTAAACTTTACTTAAAGTATTTCGTTTTTTTCTCGTCTTACTACCTGTCCGGATTATACGCACACATGAACTCATTACGCTAATGTATTAGGAATAAGAAGGTTGAATTCAAAGAAAGTGTACTCCCATTTACGTGGAGGTAGAGTGGAAAACCATCTAGGGGAAAAAAACCTCAGTACATTCCAACCGGGGTTCGAATCTCCCCGTCACCGGCAAAAGACCAGATAAATGTTCAAATGGATATAGTAATGGACAAAAAATCAAATTAACATTTAAAAAAATCTTATCCGGTATAAGTAGCATAATACCTGCATCGATAGGAACACGGGTAAAGTCGTCAAACTCACCTGGTCTGGTTGTCTGGTGACGGAGAGGTCAGGGTTTGAATCTCGGACGGGTAGAGGCCTACTAAGAATGCTCTTTTAAAAAAAAATAGCTACCCACTCTTACTTCAGACAAATGCGGGTACATCTATTCCGAAACTATACCTTACTCTTACATAACCCAGCGAGTCCACAAGCGAGCTATACCGACCAAGTAGTCATCATCTGTTGGCGAAGTTAGTGCCGGATAGAAGGTGTCATGTGGTCAGCACAACAAACCCTCTCAGTTTTCTAGACAGGAGCCGTGACTTATTTATTCAAGTAACCCCTCATGTGTCCTCGCAAAGCTGAGTCGATCCCGTTTCGGACCCAATGCTTCACAGACAATCCTGGAAGCTCCAGGGATCGAACCCGGGACCTCTGGATTTGTAGCCAGGAGCGCTGACCACAGAGGTGGTCTATACTTACACTAATAGCGTAATTAAACGCGGATAACCCAGACGAGTAGTAAGAAGAAAGAAAGGAAAGATTGATAGTAACAATAGTAGTCTGCGACCGAATAAGGGTCTATGTTACAATTGGTAGGTTTTGAGATAATACATTTTCAAACTTTTGAGAGTAATAATCGTCTGTGGCAGGCTACATATGCCCTTTTTCCACAGTACTATGAAAACTCTTTAATTCAATATCGATGGTGTCAAACTAAAAGGGAATAACCAACATTTTTTTCGAAATCCAGTTATTACCTTCTCGTAATAGCAGAGTGTATTTTAAATGAAATGCTAAAAGGATATAACTGAAAACACAAAAATAAGCTAAACAATTAAGTATTTATTTATTTGTTTAGGGAATAACCAACAGTTATTCTTCTAGGTTGTCATACATAAAGGGAATAACCAACATACATATTAGAACAATAAAAACAAACACAATACATACTAATACTACTTTAGAGTCTTTAAATAATAATATTAATCAAGATGAGACGATAGGGGAAGGCGGAAAAAAAAATCGCTACAAATGCCAAAAAATGAAATGAGAAAAAAAAGAAGACATCTGGAAAATCCTACAGACGTGTCAACGGTGTTCAAGCTGAAGGCAAACATTTGCAGCCCAATCCATACATATGTAAACGTTGTCAAAATGAATGTACAACTTTTACTAATGATGAAAGACAGAGTTTGTTTTCTCACTATTGGGGATTTGAAGACAAACAAAGACAAAGAGATTGGCTGTTATCGTGTATAACGGAAATAGATGTTGGAAGGAGGACAAGCAAAGAATCAATTAGAGCTAGAACTGTAACAAGGCAGTATGGTATGCCAAAAGATGGATGAACAGTAAAAGTTTGTAAACAATTTATGATCGCTACACTAAATATTAGCATGAAGCTTATTGAATATACCATTGCGCATAAGTCCGATATATTCAGTGCTAAACCTGATGCTAAACCTGCCCACAACAAGACACCTGATGACTTGCTCAGCACGGTTAATCGATATATTGAAAATCTTCCAGATGTCCCGTCACATTACTGCAGATCATCTACATCTCGCAAGTATGTGCCTGCTGAGATGGGAAGTTTAAAAAACATGTATCGTAATTATGTCAGCTTTTGTGAAGCGGGTACAAATTATGTTAGTGGTGTCGTTTTTAAAAACATTTGGCGCAAAGATTTTAACATTGGAATACATCATCCGAAGAAAGATAAGTGTTCTTTATGCGAAAGCTTCACAAGAAAATTGGAGTTAGAAAAAAGTGAAGAGGATAGAAAGAAATATTAAGAGCACCGGACTAAAGTTGAGATGAGATGAGTCTCGAAAAGTTTCGCCATGACCAGAAAAGAATTAATGACGATAAATTTGTATGTGTAAGCTGTGACCTACAGAAAACGTTGACGACACCTCATGGCATTAGCACTTTAATTTATCATGCAAAGAAATAAAACGTGTACAACTTGTGCTTTTACGAAAGTAACAAAAAGAAACAATGGACTGAATCTGATGGGAAAAAAGGTTCAAATGAAATTGCTACAATGCTATATTTATATTTAGAAGAGGTTGACAGTAGAAATAACATTCATGAAGTAAGACTGTATTATGATAACTGCCCTGGTCAGAATAAAAACCTTAGAATTCTGTCTACAATAAAAAAAAATTAAGACACCGAAGAATATTAAAACAATAACTTTAAACTTTCTCCAACAAGGCCACTAATACATGCCTGTAGATTCTATGAATGCTTCTATAGAAAACTTGATCAAAGGGAAAACGGTGTGGGTACCAACCGAATAGCCAACAATTCCTACCAATTCAAGAGTAAAAGACCCATACCCAGTTGTTGTAGTGAAACACAACCAGATATAAGACTGGGCGCCGGTAGAGGAATATTTAATGCCAGCTAAGATAAAAAATCTTCAAAATGGTGAAAAAGTTAAATTCAGTGAAATTATGATGGCTAAGTTTTAAAAAGGATCTGATTGTGTAACAATTAAATACTCAGCAAATGAAGAAGAACATTTCCAATATTTAAAGATAGGGCCATTTAATGGATGCAAAATTAGTACAAATAGAGCTAATAAAACTGTCAGATGTCAGCCAGTGCCACTCTATAAAACACGTCTTCCTATATCTACACCCAAATACAAAGATCTAACAACACTCTGCAGGAAGAAAATAATCCCAGATATATACCACGAGCAATACATTAATTACATTATAAAACAGACCTACAGTTCTTGATGTGTTGATGGATACTGACGAGGAAGATGGAGATCAAAATAGGGAGAGTGAGCAAGATATTGAATAACTTTTACTATCTTGTTTGTGTAAATAGTAACAAAATTCAGTGTTTTAATTTTTTTTATAAAGTATTTTATTTTAAATAAGTTGAGTGATTTTTTTTCACCATCATGAACAGTAATAGCCTAGGCCTCTTGCAAAATTTGAAGAACAGTTGATTGTTGAAGTTCCAGTACTGAAGTTTAAGATAAAGTAAGTTATGACAGAATGTAATAGCAAAATTATAGTAAGCTAAAAGGGAATAACTGTGTGAGCGTGGGTAATAACCATTATAATACCTATGACATGACTTGCTAAAAGGGAATAACCAACGTATCACTATTATTATTTAATTTAAATCAATTTTTTTATTAAATTCTACTATTCTTATTATATTTTTTCTTAAATAAAAAAGTTTAAGCCTTAAGAAGAACCAATCACTTTAAGAATTGAAAGAATCAGTATTAAATAAATACATTTAAAGCTCCTACTGAACAATTTTAAAAATGTTGTTTATTCCCTTTTAGCTTGACACCATCGATATTATTTCACCTGAAAATATTGTCTTCTGATAATTAACATAAAATAGGCACATTCAGGGTTACAGGTTTGCATGAATGAATGAATGATGAATGATAAATGAATGAATGAGACCAGGATGAAGACAAAGTCATGCCTTTCTTTCACATTTTAAATATTCTTTAACACAATACTATACTATGGTTTTATTTTAACATCAGAAAATAAAATACATGTTACACTAATGCAATATCTTGTTTTGTCACAAGACTAAATATTTCAACAACAAGAATAAATAATAATAATAATAATAATAAAATTTTAAGTGGTTTTTAAATGTACATAAAATCAAATAAAATAACAGAGAATATCAAAATATTAATTTTCTGAGTCTGAAATGAAACAGCTAATATTTTCTCAGTTTGTTTAATCAATGGGCAGCAACAAATATGGATATTCACGCACTCGCGATTTAATGGAAGCAATACAGTACCACAAAGTAGTGAACTTTCCGTGATCCAATAAAGAAAACACGCTTGAAAATATTACGTATCCTGCCCGGCGCACACACGTGACTACTACACATAGAGCTTAGCTCTGAAGACAAACACTGGTTTGTGCTGCTATCTCAAGGACAATAATACAACTACCTTATTGGGCGGTAAGAGCACTTTATGTAGATAGACCCCTTTTCCACCAAAAACTTTCAACATGTGTTTAAATGTAACATAGACCCTTATTCGGCCGCACGCTTCAATTCTGTCTAGACTCTAGATTCTAGAACAAAAATGTTCCCAATCATTTTTTTAGAACAGCGACCCAATTTTTTTAGAACGGCAATCTTTCACGATCCCCTTGGCTTTAATTGACAGGGGAAATTGGGTGGGGGAAGGGGGATTAAAAATATTTTTTACTTATTTTTTTAAAATTTATTTTAGATTATAATATTACTTTTCTATGCGCCTTATTATCCCCCACCCCTTTTTTTCTTTCCAATAATCTGTTTGCGACCCACAGTTAGGGAACCACTGGTTTAGAGCATTTCTAAGCTTGTTTGCAAACCTATATATATATAACCTTCACCAAAGAGAAAAAATTAGGTATGTACCGGCAGTAGTGTGACGTCATGTGTGACGCATGACAAGACAGCAGATGGCATACATAACCTGTTATTTGTTTGTGATCCGAAATATTTACACGTCTCATGTTCAAATGTCGAGCTTACTTTATATTAAGTCAGGTATTTAACGTACATTTTCTGAACACAGTGTCTCATAAGTCCGACATCTTCGTTCCGCAGGGTCTGCTTTCCTTAGTTGCGGGTACCAGGTTCAATTCTCGGTATGGTGACAAATAAATAATAATAAATAATTTTCACTGATGATGAATTTATGATCAGGAGATTCTGTTCTAGAGTTAAACTAATTTGTAAGCCGTGTTTTGAGATAATATGTGTGTTTAGAAAGTTCACGTTAAATATCACAATAGTGTAATATCTGTCCAAATTTTAGGTATTAATTAAAGCAACAGCGGAACACGCGGAAAAATACGTCAATATATTTGTTGACCTGGTTTTCCCAGAGATTGCCGGGGCGTTCGAATCCCAGGCGGTTGTTTTGAAGATTTTTTTTTACACGAAATGTTTTCTTAATCTCCCTCTCCACACTGTAGGGGTGTGAAAAATACGCCTTTTCAATCCGAAGCAAGGTAAAATCGAATAATAGGAAATATTATTGAAGCTGAATCAAAGTTCGAGTATTTAAAAAAAAATCTCTATGACGTCATCCCTCAAACAAACTATACCAACCGAGCGGCCGCCATAATATGCTGGCAAAGAGAGTGCCGACATTCGCGGATATAAGGTGTCATGTTATTATCACAACGAGCCCTCCAGCCGTTAATCTCAGTTTTCTAGACCGGATCCGCTACTTATTTATTCAAGTAGCTTCTCATTTGTCCTCACAATGCTGAGTTGACCCCGTTTCAGAACCAATGATCACAGAAAATTTCTGGAATCTTCGAGGATAGATCCCGTGACCTCTGGATCTGTAGTCAGGAACTATGACCAAAGAGGCAGTAATATGTAATAATATAAAAAGATAGAGAACATAAAATCTGTGTTATGTTTTATGAGCAAGGTTTCGTTGTAATAATTAGTGTCGAGCCCGGATTCACAGTTGAAACTGTCCAAGTTTCGCGCACTACTATACGATTGATAGTCAAAGTTAATCAGTGAAGTATATCACGACGATAATTGAAACTTGTATTGCTAAGTATTGTTCCTCCAATCGTCCCACACTAAGCCGAACAAACGAGTGCTTGAGACTTACAAAGATAAGAACTTTATCTCGAGGGAATAACCTTTATGTATTAGAGTACTTGTTGATTATCTTTTATGCAGCTCAACTCTGCAATTTGTATGAGCAGAGTTGGCAACTAGTCTGGTTTTGCGGTGAAGAGGCAAAGGGGTCAGGGCTTAGGTTCGAATCCCGGGTGGACGTGCTGAGAGTGTTTTTTCTTTCCTTAAGTCGTTTTTCCAACCTACTTCTCCCCAAATGCGGGCGTATTTCCTTTAAATTCAATCCTACTCATTCCTATCCTTTTAGTGTAGTTTTTTTAAAAGGTATTTAACGTGCACTTTCTGAACCGACTGTTTATATCAGTACACGACTTATAAACTAGTTTAAATCTATAACATACACAACACCCAGACCCCCGGCAGTTAATTCATCACTATTAAACATATATCACTATAAAACATATTTCAAGTTAAAATACACATATTTTATGCTCTCTATCTTTTTATATTATTACATATTACCGCCTCTTTGGTCATAGTTCCTAACTACAGATCCAGAGGTCATGGGATCTATCCTCGAAGATTCCAGAAATTTTCTGTGATCATTGGTTCTGAAACGGGGTCAACTCAGCTTTGTGAGGACAAATTAGGAGCTACTTGAATAAATAAGTAGCGTATCCGGTCTAGAAAACTGAGATTAACGGCTGGAGGGCTCGTTGTGCTGATGACATGACACCCTATATCCGCGAATGTTGGCACTCTCTTTGCCAGCATATTATGGCGGCCGCTCGGTTGGTATAGTTCGTTTGAGGGCATGACGTCGAATTTAGATTCAGCTTCAATAATATTTCCTATTATTCGATTTTACTTTGCTTCGGATTGAAAAGGCACATTTTTCACGCCCTTACAGTGTTAACTTGTGGAGAGGGAGATTAAGAAAACATTGAGTGTAGAAAAAAAAAATCCTCAAAACAATCGCCTGGGATTCGAACGCCCCGATCGCTGGGAAAACCAGGCCAACATACATATTAACGTCACCAATGGTTAGTTAAAGGTCGGCGATGTGTAAGAGTAGAAGAGATTCAGTTGCGTTGAGACCCGTCTCGTTGGCCGCGTGGTCTAACGTGCTACTCTCGCAAAAGATAAGACTACCGATGACGGGGAGATCGTGGTTAGATCCCGGTCGAATGTACTGAGGGTGGTTTTTTTCCTAAGCTTTCTCACTCTTTCAATGAAAATGCGGTTACACTTCCTCTAAATTCAACCATCCTCATCTTTAACCCATTAGCGTAATTAGTACATAAGCGTACAACCCTCGTGGGTAGTAAGACGCGGTGGTAAAGAAAAATTGCATCAAGTGATCGGGTTGACCTACTACAGTAGCCCCGTGGCTTCTTTGGTGCTGACTGACAGCTCACAGCTGACTTCTGACGGCTTTGAAAAGTTACCAGACCAAATGATGTATCCTTACGCCGAACTATATGAGATGCAAACACATGTGTTTAGCAACTGTCAGAAGTCAGCTGTGAGCTGTCAGTCAGCACCAAAGAAGCTATGGGGCTACTGTAGTTCTAGTAGGACCCTGGTAGCTCGCTACACAGCCCTGTCCCTTCCCTCTCTGTGACCGTACGTCTGTCCTATAAGTGTCTTCTGTTATGAACTACAATAAACCACTCTGCAACTAAACTTACGTGTCGACTTGTGAATGTTCCAACCTCTAGCTACCCAATCCATCCCGTGTGGATGTCACAGGAAGGGGACCATCAAAAAATCTCTCTCTTATATATATATATATATATATAAACATCCACCTCCAATAGGGCCTGAATACGCAGGGATCAAACTAGATACGTACCGGAAGAGATATCTGTGGCGACAGTTGCTATATATTAAAAATAATAATAATCGATGGTCACACAGTCTAAGGCATCCAAAATACTGGATCTTCTGTGAGGAAGAAGGTCGTGGTTCGAGTCTCGACCAGATACACTAGGTTTGGTTTTTCCTCTGTGATTTATAGCTTTGTATGATTTTTTACCCTTCCCCTTTTTTCCACACTTCCTTTGAAATTAAACCCTCCTTGCGTCGAATTATCCCCCTTTAAACTGTCGATAACCTTTGTGTTTAAAGCGTACTAACTAACACATAATAATTTCGATATTAAAAAAAAAGTCTCTCAAGTTTATAAAAAAAAATCAAAAGTAGGACAATTTATCTCTGTTTTCCATAGCGTGCGGGTCATCTTGTACCAAACAGGAAGCGGGGCCAGGGTTCGAACCAGAAACTACCCTTCGCGAAGCCGCCACCCACTCCACAGCCCAGTTAACCTAGTTGCAGCTTGAGAGTCGAGATCAATAATATCTCATCCCTTGCACAAAATACCGCGTGCACATAGCCGACAACTGCGCTTCCAAGCGGCCAAAAATCTCAAATAACCTCTTACCCACACCCTACTCGAAAATACCGGTAGTGGCAAGGATAATGTACCAGACCAATATATAGTCGGATCGCCATTCAAAGAAATCCAACCTATTCAACAGTTTATACAGCTTCTAGTTCATCATTTACTTATGCCAACGAAATTCACACAAGTGAACATGCAGTCTAAGGCATCAGTCTCACAATATATTGGATTGCCTGTGACGGACGGTCAAAGTTGGAATCTCAGTTTGATGCACTGAGGGTTATTTTTCTCTAATGGTTTTCCAATTTCCCTTCACGCAAATGCGGGCGTAGTTCCTCTTAATTCGACCTTGCTCACCTTTAAAACATGAGAATAATTATGGGTATATATTGAACATTTTCACTGTTAGATGCTCTTCCTTTACTTTGATTGGCCCAAAAGATTCTTCATATGGCAGAGGGTGTTTGTGTGGCACCAGACTTACAGGACCAAATAAGAGGAGACTATACTTTACAGGTGACCTGGCGGTCTAGGTGTAAGGTGTCAGACTTCTATGCTGGCGGCGGGTGTTCAATCCTCGGTCCCGGCACAGATTTATCTGATTACCAAACCCTTCCTTCCCCTCTGACAAGACGTGCATGTATTAATCACAACTTGTGAATGTGGGGAATGTCAGGCCTCCACCATGGTTCGGATTCCACGTTAAACTGTAGGTCCTCTATTTCATCTCACAATCACCCTATCATTACACATTAGCGTAAGTGCATATACCGGACGGGTAGTAAGACGCGGTGCAAATAATAATAATAATATGATGGTACGACTATAGTTGACAGTTAAGGTTTTATTCTATGACGGTTCGGCTATATTTATAAATTAAGGTTATTTTTATGATGATCCAACTATAGTTGACAGATAAGATTATTTCTATGATGATCCGACTATAGTTTACAGTTAAGGTTCTTTCTATGACGGTACTGCGATAGTTTTCAACAGTTCTCAAACCTTATTTCGATCAATTTCATTGCTATTCACTGGAGCGAGTATTTCTCTTGCATTAATTAAAGCCTTAGACAGATTTTTTTAGGGTAAGAAGGGGTCTAGAGGCGGGCCTTGCCTGCAGTGGAACGTTAAGTCCCCCAAGAGAAGATGTCAAGAAATTGTCCAAAAAACTATCTCTTGAAGATACTTTAAACTGTTTCAAACAATATTAGAGTTGTAGATAATATGAATTTTATAATTCTCCAATAAGATGCAAGCCTAAGCATTGAGGAGTGATACCAAAATAAAAACCTCTAGGTTGGTGGGGGGAGTAATTCTCGACTAGTGATGTGGTATCGAAAGAAAAGTATCGAAACTGTATGCATTAAAAGTATCGATAACAATAGGTTTACTTACATCCATTACTGTTTCCAGCCTGGGCCAGTTTTTTATTCAAGCCATATATTTTCCACTACCAGCTTGATAGGCCTGTCGTAGCTTCATATGCCTTATAATCTAACTTAAGATTACAACAGGAACAACATTAAGTCCCCGGCCGTTAATTTATCACTGTGAAAGGGTAAACGCATGTTTAATAAATGGTAATTTTTTCCGGCCATTCCGGGAATCAAACCCGGGACCCTTAGCTCA